>WEIV01013496.1:1931-15725 GCA_013390005.1 Calyptomena viridis | reverse complement strand
ACCCATTTTAGTAGTTTTAATGTTAGTTCTCTTCCTTTATACCGTTAATGCACTTCTGAAGTTTGTATTTGATAGAAACATAAACATTTTTATTTTGAACACAAGCTTTTGAAATATTCATTATGAACCTGCTGGCTAATGCAAATTCTTTTTATATTGATAGATCTGAAAAGTTTTGTTCCCTATAATTAATATATATTTATTATTAATAATTGAGATTAAATTTAATTTTCTTTTCAATTAAGATGAATTATTTCAATTTATTATAATGTTTAAAAGATTGCTTTTACCTAATATCTGTTGCACTTAATAAATATTTTTCATCCAAAAAGCAGACCAGCCAGGTATTGGTACTGTCTACATGCACGGTCTGGTCCATTACAGTACACAGTCTATGACTGTTCAAACACCAAGATAGATAAGTTCATATCTACATAGAAAATCATGGTTATCTATGTCATCAGAAATTGCTGCTTGCTGTTGCTTAGCTAGGTTCCACTCCCTGTACAACTGTGGTTACAATCTGCCTCCTGAAAAAGAAAGACACCTACTAAACGTATATTTTCTTTTGTGTACTTTAAACATGCATCAAGATCAGTGTCTGGAGACCTCTTGACATGTGCCTGGAAATAAATCTCTGCCTTTACTGAAGAACTGTCATCAAAAGGAAAGAGAAACTCTAGGCAGTGGAAGTTGGATTTCCGTGAATTCCAGTGGATAAGGCAAATTTCTTTAACAATGAGATTAATTTATCAGTTGAAAGGATGTGGTGGATTTTGCTGTACTAGGTTGCTCAAAGCCTCATCCAACCTGTTCTTGAATACTTCCATGGATGGAATTTTCATAATTTCTTTGTGGAACCTGTTCTAGTGTCTCACTCACCTGATATCAGTGAATTTCTTCCTTATATCTAATTTAAACCTACTTTCTTTCAGTTTAAAACCATTATCTTTTGTCTTATTACTTCATGTTCTGTTAAAATGTCTCTCTCCATCTTTCCTAGAAGATTCTTGTAAGTATTGAAAATTGCTGTAAAGTATCCTTGGAGCCTTCTCTTCTGCAGGCTGCACAACCCCAACTTTCTCATCCTGTCTTCATAGGAGAGGTGCTCCACCCCATGATGATCTTTGTGTCCCTCCTCTGGATTCAGTCCAATACTTAGATTAAGTTCAAGTCTTTTCTGTAGTGAGGAACCTGAGATTAACTTAGTTGGTTAGAGCATGGTTTTAACAACACCAAAGTTGTGGATTCAACCCCCATACAGCCTATTAATTTAATAGCTGGACTCAATGATCATTCTGGGTTGCCTTCCAACTCACACTACTCTGTGATTCTGTGTCTCCAGCCTGATGCAGTACTCCAGGTGGAGAAGACTGAAGAGGGAGAATCACCTCCCTCAACCTGCTGGCCATGCTTCTTTTCATGCAAACCAGGATCCAGTTGGCTTTCTGGGCTGCAAATGCACTTTACCAGTTCACTCAAGCTTGCCCACTGAATGACATCCCTTCCCTCAAGTGCATCAATCACACCACTCAGCTTGGTGTCATTTTCAAACTTTCTGAGTGTGCATTCAATCCCACTTTCTATGTCATTAATAAAAATATTGAAGAGTACTGGTCTCCACAGAGACCACCTGGGGAAACTACTTTTTACTGATATCTGTTTGGACATTGGCTGCAGCTCTTTGGATGCAACCATCCAGTCAATTCCTTATCTGTCAAAAAGACCATCCATAAAACCCATATCTCTCCAATTTAGTGACAAGGCTGTTGCGTGGGGTAGTGTCAAAGGCCTTACAGAATTCACCAATGCAATCACTCTGTTGCAGAATGCCACCAGACTAATCAGGTACAATNACTTAGTTGGTTAGAGCATGGTTTTAACAACACCAAAGTTGTGGATTCAACCCCCATACAGCCTATTAATTTAATAGCTGGACTCAATGATCATTCTGGGTTGCCTTCCAACTCACACTACTCTGTGATTCTGTGTCTCCAGCCTGATGCAGTACTCCAGGTGGAGAAGACTGAAGAGGGAGAATCACCTCCCTCAACCTGCTGGCCATGCTTCTTTTCATGCAAACCAGGATCCAGTTGGCTTTCTGGGCTGCAAATGCACTTTACCAGTTCACTCAAGCTTGCCCACTGAATGACATCCCTTCCCTCAAGTGCATCAATCACACCACTCAGCTTGGTGTCATTTTCAAACTTTCTGAGTGTGCATTCAATCCCACTTTCTATGTCATTAATAAAAATATTGAAGAGTACTGGTCTCCACAGAGACCACCTGGGGAAACTACTTTTTACTGATATCTGTTTGGACATTGGCTGCAGCTCTTTGGATGCAACCATCCAGTCAATTCCTTATCTGTCAAAAAGACCATCCATAAAACCCATATCTCTCCAATTTAGTGACAAGGCTGTTGCGTGGGGTAGTGTCAAAGGCCTTACAGAATTCAAGATAGATAACAATTGTTCTTCCAGTATCCACCAATGCAATCACTCTGTTGCAGAATGCCACCAGACTAATCAGGTACAATTTTGCCCTTTGTGAAGCCATGCTGGCTGTCTCTTCTTTCCTCCCTTTCATCCATATGCCGTGACATAATTTCCAGGAAGATCTATTCCATAATCTTACCAGGCACAGAGGTGAGGTTGACTTGTGGGTAGTTCTCAGGGTTCTCCTTTTTAGAATTTTTTAAATGGATGTGATGTTTCCCTTTGTCCAGTCACTGAGGAGTTCACCTGACTGTCATGACTTTAAAGCATTTTGGAAAACTGAACTACCTTTTCCAGTTCCTTTAGGACCTTGGGCTGCCTCTCATTTGGTACCATGGACTTGTATGTGGTCAGGTGTCTCAGATGGTCACAAATATGATCTTATCCTATGATGGGTGGGACTTCATTCCCCTAGTCCCTTCCTTGAGATTCAGAGACTTGAAAGATATGGGAAGTGCAATTGCCAGTAAAAACTGGGAAAAAAATTATCAGCCTTCTCCATCTCAATTACCACCAGATTTCCTGTCTCATTTATCATTAGGGTAGAATTTCTTTTGTTTTCCTAAGATAATTGTAGAAGGCTTTGTTATTATTCATTACAAAGTTTGGGAAATTCTTCTCAAGACATTTCCCTACTTCCATTGTGTATGCATTTCCCTCATGTTTTGGTTTGACCAGGAGGACCTTACTCAGGCATGCTGATGTCTTGCCTTCCCTGCCTGATTTCTTACAAATGGGAAGTGAGAGCTCTTTTGCTCTAAGAAAAATAACTTTAAATAGCTGACAACCGTCTTTTGCTTATTCATTCCCAAGGGCAGTTTCCTCGGGGCTCCCAGCTACTACTCCCTTAAAGAACTGAAAGTTTGCTCTTGGAAATTTTAAGATCTTGACTTTACTTTTTTCCTGGCATGTACCTCTTGAGATCATCATTTTCACCAGAGCATGATCACTGCAGCTCGGGTTACCATGACTATGGACCTCTCCTTTAAGTTCCTCTGAGTTGGTGAGAAACAGGTCTAGCAAAACATCTCCTCTGGTTGGGCTTTTTGGGATTAGGTTATCCTCAATGCACTTCAAGAGATTCCTAGACTACTTGCAGCTTGCTATGACACTTTTTCAGCAGAGGTCAGATATTGGACCCAGTACAGAATTAGAGTGTTAAATTCTTTAGCACATTGCTTTAGAGTTAAATAAGATTTTCACATTGTTCCATTCTAAACCCAAAGATATGAGCCCCTCTTAACCATACATTCTCAGCTATTCCAGTTTTATATCTGATATTCAAGCTGCAGTAACACTAGTCATATTTAAACAAGATGGCAAAGATCAGGAGAGATACATTCAAGAGATGTTCAACAGTCCCTGTAAAAACAGTCAAAACTAATTTCTTGTATAGTCGACAAACTTTCCATTATTGAGGAAATATATAGTCTTTCCATGACTTTGGCAATATTCACCATGAGTCCAGAAAGTGTTAATATGTCTGTGACAACATCAGCTCCAGTGTGAATTAGGTTATTAGCCTCCTTAATTTGTATCAATACCAACTGTTTACAAAGCCTGTGTTTTTTTAAATGGTTGATTAAAAAATATTTTTAACAAATATTTTGTTGTTGAAAACCCAACTGCTATTGTCTTATCTCACATTTTGTTATGGAAAATTATGCAATTCAGCAATTCAATGATTTACAGCTGAATTAGAGTACTGAATTACTCTACCTGAATGATATGCATCATATTCAGCATCCTTTTCTACAAGTCCTTTAACACCACTGTATCTGAAAGCATCCATACAACACATTTACATCCCTGTACACCCCTGTGCACATCTCATAACTCCAGAAAGAAGAAAATCAGCTCTTTCCAATTGTTCTGTCTGTGTGTAAGCCCTTTCCTTTGGATTTAGAGTAATACCAAACCACAGATGCCAAGTGCTGAGATGTTTGACTCACTGAAATATAAACATCTCTTCTGGAAATAAGCTAAAATTAAAATAACATAATCATTAGCTTATTAAGATGCTGTCAGGGAATGCTCTTGTTCCTAAAGGAACTGCCATGTTTGCATGTATATTCCTTGTCAAAAATTTATAGTCTCCTGAGACAGAAGCTGGTCTCTGAATGTGTAATAATGACTCAAATATAAACCTTTTAGGAGCCTTTAAGCATTTTTCAGTTAAAAAATATCAGGTTTCCAATGTAAAATTTACCACCTAGAAAATCAGTTTAAAAAGAAGCTTCAGACGTGGCCATGTAAATTTGGGGTGTTGCTTTGGTTTGTTATTTTTCCTTTTCAAATTCTTCTTCCTTCCAGATTCTGGAGGAAAAGCATAGCCTTCTAGAAGTCCTGCAGAGGTTAATACATTCAGCTTGAATAAAACAAAAAGCATAGTAACATTTGACACATACAGGGATATAGGAGCACATAAGAGAATGCAAAGGACTGGCAGCTGAAAGGCAACAGTTGCATAATATTTCCAGACTAATGAGAAGTGTGCTACATATTAATAAATATGTGACCTTTTTATCTTGATTATTTAAAAATCGTGTTATTTAAAAAGTGAATAAACAAATGCCTTGTTTATCCTTACATAAAACCATATTTTTTACTCGATGGACTATGTAGAATGATTTCTTTATTGGTGGAATGCAGCTGTACAGGTCATTGTAGCATTTTTCACATCAATCTGTTCCTCTCATTATTTTAGAAAATCTCACATTAGGAAAATCATCTCTTAAGCTAAAGCCTAAGCTGAAACAAGGATATGCAAGTGTATTCATTTATACATAATGAAATTTTAAATTCCTAAAAGACAAATATGATTAAAATTAAAGAAGAAATAAAAGAGAAAAGCCATACAAGTAAGATTGCATTTAAGTTTGTTATATACTTTAATGAGACACAATTTCTTATTTAAAATTGTAAAGATTTTATCAATGTTTCATTATCCCTATCATTTAAAAACATAACTGCGTTTCAGAGGATTCATATTAAAAAAAAAGGCAGTAGTTGAAATTGTGAAATAAAGTACTGGTCTGTAACATCTCCTTTTAATTTCTGTTCTACTACTAATTATTTATCAGATGCTGAAACCTCTAGATCAATTCAATATAAGTAATTTATGTTATAAAATAAGTGTTGATGGTCAGTTAGCCTAATATCACCTTAATGACTCAGCTTATTACAAGATAATTTATCAGTAAGAGCTGAATTGTCCCAGGAAGCCACAGCTCAAACCCTTGACTCCTGCTGTATCTCACAGAGATGAAACCCCAGCTGCTCGTGAATTCTGTGAGACTGAGAAGAGCAGTGTTGTGAGCCAGCTGTCCCAGGCACAGGGAAGAGGTTCTCTGTCCCTGTCAGGGACTCTCAGTCCAGGGGCACAGGGACAGCAGCGCTGCTCAGGCGGGGAGAGCAAACTGGCAAAGGCATTCAGCACTGTAGACTGATTGTGTTACATGGAGCAATCTGGCAAATTCTGCTTATTGAGGAAACTGTAGTTAGGCTAGCCAAATCCATTAATAACATGCCATAGACTTCCTTATCCCCAGTTTCTCATTTGCAAAATTGAGAGACAAAACCATCTCCCCTTAGTTGCACATTTCTCTACAATAACTACCCTGTAAAGCATGAGTTGTTGGTTTTCATAAAGCACATAATTTATACAGCCACAATGGCAAATACAATAGCTAAAAGTGTGGTATATCATTAAACTTTCCATAGTTTTAAATAGCTATAATAAGTAATCTAAACAAATGTATCTCTCTTCACCCACAGATCTAAAGGCTTGGTTACTTGAATGGGAGAGGAGGGAAATGGCCTCTGTTTCTTCTTACCAATCATTTGGCAAGATAATGTTTTTTTTCTGGCAGACTACTAATTAGATACCTCAACTCAAAGTACAACAATGATTGAAGGATGTAGATCTCAGGAAATATCAAGCTGTAATAAAAAAAAAGGCACGTGGGATGTGTAATAGCTAGGGATAAACAGTCCATGTGCAAATCATGACAACAACCTTTTACTATTTCTATAGCTGTAGCTACTGTTCCAGTCAGTTCTACTGACTCCTACAAAAGTAGAGCCTTCATTGTAATAGACACTCTGCAGATCCAGCTACTATCCTACTTTCCCTGTAACACTTTCAACTATATAGAGAAGATAAGCAAAGCATGTGATAAATGACTTACTAGTATTCATCGTCCATCAAGGAGCAGCAAAGGCTCTGAAAAATCAAGTGGCTTGCTGAACTGCACTAAGGAAGTCTGTGGTGGAGACAGTAAGTCACCACAGACAACTCATGTTGTACTTCTGTGGTCTGAAATCCCAGATTGTTTTTTCCTGGTTTGGGCACTTTTACCATCTATTCTCAAGGACAAAAGCTTGCTCATAGGAGAACTGAGTATCATGCAGAGAACTGATATGGTGTAAAGTTGGAGCAGGATATTGACAAAAAAAAAATTCTTTTAAAAAAAACAGTGAAAAAGTCATCGGGTTTAGAACTGAGCGATGTTGCTGATAGCTTAAGAGTTACCATAGATTCTTGAAAATAATGTGGCACTAGAAAAGGAAATACAAAAAATCTGCAACAGTCTGAGGCAAGAATTTAAAAAAATGCAGAGCATTTTGTAGGACATTACTGTGCTGATTTGCTTTCTATCAGTGGTGGCATAAGCATCAAACCTCTTAATTTCACTGCTAACGAAACTGATAAAACTTACATGCAAGGTGCATACTGCACAGGGAGAAACTTGACTGAGCTCCTACCAGAAGGGACACCTTTTCTGACTGAAAGAATCTACCATCCTAAATCATAGCATATTCCTATTCCTTGATCTTTGTTAGAGGTCATCTTGAAGTATCTGTGATGCTACATCACATGTTCCTTTTGAACAAGTAGGCCCACGTTAACATTTATATTTTGTTTAGATCTTGAGCTTGGTTTCTGTATCTGAGTTCATTCTCTCCGGTATGTATTCAAATGATACACAATGCATCATTCTCACACTGATCCATTCACAACCATGGTATTAAGGAAGCATTATGTACTCTGAATAGGTTAATTGGTTGGTAGCTTAATCTAAATGGGAGTCTGTTGAAGACAATAAGCAGGTTTTTTTGTCAGTGGCATCATACACAGAACTATTTCATTCATTTATGTGCTTCTCTTTTTCATTTCAGAATGCTATTGTATTTTGCTTTTATTTGCATAGGTTTCTGTAAGAATGTTGCTATTAACTTATTAGACTGGAAATAGGTTGAAGTGCTTGCTAAATGCTGCCTGTTTTCTTACGACTGAATTCTCTGCATGCAATTTAGAATTCTGCTTCTAATAAGATTATAAAGGAAATAATGAAAACTGGTAGGATTGTTCAGCTAGCACGTTTCCTTGGTGATTACTGGGCTAAATAACAATGTTTCTCTCTATGGTCAAATTCTGTCTCCAGCTTCACCAGTGAGAAGCCAGAAGTAACTCCCTTGATGCCATAGACTGGTTTGGAGCTAATCTAGATTCACTACAGTAGATCTAGTTACCGTGGTATAAATGATCAGAGAATTTGATTTCACATGTGTCAATAATTTAAGGCTTGTTTGTGGTTTGTGGGTCCTTCTTCAGAAAGTTATATATTTGTACAGCCTTTAAAATCACACGGCCAAAAATCTTTCTAGCAGGAACAAGGAAGTCTCACTTTAGCCATGCAGCAGAAAAAGAGGAGAGCAAGCCAAGAGAGACTGACTGTGCGGCAGGCTTATACATGTGAGAAATGGTGACTGATAATGGTTTCGGTCTACCATCCTCACTCTGACTGCAGAGTTCCTGACTGTTTTCCAACATAAAGCCTTACAGTTTATACAAGGGCTGGATAGAGCATATACTGAACAAGGTGGAAAGAAATGGAAATTGTACACCATTCCTCTGTTAGACACAGCAAAACAGAGTGTTTTTTGTCACTGGATGCAAAGAGTAGATCTAGAACAAGTTATAGGTGGCATGTGTTTCAACATTGTAACTCTTTCCTATGTAGATCAAGCAATTAAGTTTCTATAATTATGTACCATCTGCCTAAAGCTCTATTTTCAAATTATTTATCAGGTAAGCCTGCCTAAGGTCCCCCTTTTTCCCCTCAAAAAAAACTTAATGAGGAATGCACACCTATGTTCCATTTTCCCGCTCCCTAGGGCTTGGCAGTCTACAGAGTGAGTTGGTACTAAGATAGGTGGGTAAGAAAGTAAGTAGTTTGTGGTGCAGAGGCTACCTCTTCTATCTAAATCAGGCACAGTTTTGAACAATCAACCATGGAAGATCAAACAGTATAACCCTTTCTACTAGGTGATGGATTTTTTTTCTACACCTATATTTTTTGCCATGTGTGGAGATGGAGGATTGAAAGCATGCCTTCTCTTAAGCATACACTCAGTTAAGGACTTGATTAGCACATTTTTGCCAATAAAAGAGGCTGCAATTAGCTTTTAATAATCGGAGTGGTTTTGCTATATCAGCATGCGATTTAGACATGAGCTATTTAAAAAGCTCTATTCAGGAGCACAGTATCACCTATTACATTTGGGGCAAATAAAGCTTTTAGAATAATGTTTGGAAAAGCAGCACCCTGTAAATATAAGGTGGTGTTGCACCATATGGAGGCTGGCTTTATGACATATGGTTTGAATTAACAAGTTTAAAACTGTTAGGATCAGTTTTTCTTTCACTGAAGGAAAAAAACACACAAAACCACAAGATACATACAGTTAAATAAGCCTCAGTAGTGGATACAGACCCAGCTTGTGCCAACATGTACTAATTCAGTTAAAATACTACTTAGGCGATACGAATTGGTTTTGGTTTTTTGTTGGGTGTTTTTTAAACAATCAGTACTGCCAGCTGTAAATGTGTTTTATTACTGTTAGTACAAGGACCATCGTCACCACCACCGTCATTATTATTGTGGTCCTCATTAAAATAAATGATTTGCCCTAGTTTTGTATTAAAGCTATTTAAAAAGATAGGACTGAACAACAGATGAAAACAAAGGATGGAAGAGGGTCTTCTGATCTCACCTAATTGAATCTTTGTTGGCTGAATTGATCTGAAAAAAGTTCAAAGATCTGAGATCCATATTACAAAAACATTGCTTCATTTAATCAAAACACTCTTTGAAGTGCCATGCTTGCAGACCACCTGTAGCTTTGAAATCTGAAGTCATGGGAAAGCTTCCCTGATGGTCCACAGATATGATATGTCTGAGAAAAATAAAAACAGAAAAGGAATAGGTCCTTGTAAATCTATTTTATATCAAGGTTTCTCTTAAGCATTTCACCCTTGTCTATGCTAAGCCACCTGGACTAGCAAGCAAAGCACTCAGCATAAGGAAGTGAATATCTTTTTCAATCTTGTTTCACAACTTTTGTTGTTGCTGCATTTACAGGCAGTTCAAAAAAAAAAAAAAATAACCCTGAGGTTTTCCTTGGTCTCAAGTAAGTGTAGCAATACTGTGAGAACTTCATTTCTCAGGCCTCATCCTTCATCTGAGAAAGTTCAGCTCTGTACTGAAACAAGAAACAACCACAGCCTATACTAAAATAGAACAGAATAAGGAAAATAAAAAGAAAGAATCAAAATGAAACACTCAGGGCCAGAACCTCCTCCATGTATGTAGGTTACTGGCACAATGGAGCTGCAGCATAGCATTGATGGATCCTATCTCCTTGACTTCAAAACTGTAAAATTTCAGACCTTCACGTCCTGTGGGTCAGACTGGACAAGTATTCTTCAATACTATTTTCCTAGAAGTTTCTATCTGGAAAACTAACATAGTAGGGATATGAGTGGTATGCTCTACTTTTCAGCATCAAGCATTCTGTCTTCCCATTAGAATCATAGCCATTCAGTTTGATGTAGAGATGCTCAGAAGTTGTTAAGGACTGTCAAAAGCCATTACAGGATCACTGAATTACTCAACCTGTGTTCACAGAGAACCTGAGCCAATTTTTCTTCTCAGTGATTCAGATCTCAGAGAGGAAAAACAGCAAGCACAACAAAAGTTACTTGAGAAGAGATTAAGATGTAGTTTACACCTAATTTGCTGGTATTGGAGCTGTGTGAATACAATCCTGTAGAACTACCTGGAAATTGATAATCCATTTATATATTATTTCAGATAATTCCTAACAACATCCAGATTTCCCCCCCTCCTCACCCCTACTAGTAATCAATTTCTCAATTACACACATCAATTTCCAAAATCTCATTTTCTAGTTAAAAAAAAAAAAAAAAGAGATCTTTCAAATCTGGTTAGGTTTTTTGGCTACACACTGCCATTTAAAGGAATCCTCATCTGGTTTAGAAAATCCTATCCTAGTGCATCCTGATACTGTATTGCAGCTCCCAACTGCTCTTAGAAGAAAAGGGACAAAAGCCAGGTATGTTGGTCTACCTGAGGGACTCCCAAAACATTAATTACTGGGATGTTCAGAGCAAAGAAAGATCCATGCTCCTCCTTACTATGTAGATTATATATTTCTTGCAATGTAAGTGGTCAAGTCTCATTGTAACCGAAGTCTCTGTCTGGAACTTCCCAAAACATGGTGCCAGGACAGAACTCTTATTTTAGAGTAACATGGTGAAGTAAAAATTCTTTATCTAATAAAAGAGAAGAAAAGCTGACTACTCTTTGGGTGCTGCTTTAGTGAAAATGCACGGCAGAATTCTTTGTGAACGCAAAGTGTTGAGAAACATCAGGGAACAATCCATATATATGCCAACTATAATGGGAACAGCATGTGGTCTACTGATTGTCTATCACAATACATTCAGCTATTTACTAAAAAAAACATTGGCACCTTATCTTATTCTATGAAATCAAATATTATCCCACAGAAGAAACTAAGATGTATAAGGTAGAATATGTGCATGTGCTGTCATGTAATTACACGTGTATTGTATAAAGGCAATGTAATAGAACATAAATATTAAAAATACTACTTATTATTTCACAAGACCATTGGGATCCTTGCCTCTCATATTATTCTTCTAATTGTAACATAAAGCCCAGTATTGAAAATAGAGCAAGCATAATAGTTCTACATGGAAACACATATTGGATACTTGTAAAATACAAGCAAGTATTTGTCTTGTGCATCTACCTAATTACACATGAAAAAAATTGAGATTTTTCCATATCAGAGGAAATGTGGACCTTATGTACATAATATATATAACTTTTGTATATGTGTCCTGCATGTCACAGTCAACATCTGCATTTTGGCGTTATCAAGAAATGTTAGAAGTTCAGATGGAATAGATTTATTAAATATAATGAAATATTATGTGAGTTTTTCTGTGTAACTGTGTAGATAGATAGATAAAAAGATAATTTTGGCAAATTAAATCCTCTTCCCCTTCTGATAACACATCTGCCAGCAAGCGTGCTTTGTGACAGACATTTGCCCTTCTGTACATCAATATCTAATAGTTAGACAGAAAAGAGGCAAAATCATATTAGCATATCTATTTCCCTCTCTTTCCTCTACAGGTGCTAAATAATTAGTACTAGTTGAATTATTCATTGCAAATAATATTCATTGTGAATTTAGCCGGTTCGGGTTTTTTATTTTGCTTACAAATCATCCAAGAAGCAACCCTAAATTCTGTAAATATATTCATTACTCATAAGTATTAACAAATACTTGGACAAACCTCTTTTGACCTAGAGAAACACTGGCTCATAAATCAATTTCTTCAGAAAATTATAATATATGACTTGCCACCGTAAGCCGATGCCATAAATTCTCTGTTCTTGTTGGTAGACCTCATGGGGCTTTTTTTAAAAAAGCAAGTGAAAAGTGCTAACTAGCAAATAGTCTATACCTGGAGTAAGTTTTCTGTCTCATAACCATTTATGAGACTTTCGAGATTAGCAAATAGAAATTACAGAGAAGAAAGAAACGTGTGAATATGTAGTGAATCTATTCTTTGTTTTGCACCGCCAGTATGTAATTCTTTAAGTCTAACCAAGTGTATTTGGAGAACAGGAACTGTGAGTATCTCTATATTTGTAGTAAATCAGTCTCAGTGTGGAATGCAGCTGTATCACAAGCAGTAATTATAATAACAATGTAATACAATACCACAGGTAAAACTTTATAGTAGACCAGATTACAACTAGATGGGATAAGGATGGCTACTTACAAATGCATGTTCTCTCTAGCATTCCGGTTTGGAATTCTGTATACAATATCAAGGCTGAGATTCAAGAGTTTCTTCATAAACAGTATAAGTTTTCCTCCAGTATATGCATATATAGATGTACATGTGACTTATCATTTTAAGATAGAAATCTCAGAAACTTTAAGCTGAGAGAAACTTTAGAAAAATAAAAGACACGAAAATGTGCTTATAAGACAACTTTAGAATAGAGGTTACTGTTAGGCCACTTACAAGTGAGTTATCCTTAAAACCTTTATTAAAAAGAAATTTTCCTCTGATCCAGAGTTCCTAAGCAGATAGAAATCAAGGGCTGTATACTGAAGAAGGCTATGTACAATTTCTTCTAATCAAAAAAAAAAAAATTTTGAAAAAGTGGATCTTAAAATATCTGCCAGTCATTCAGCATTATATTCATCCAGCACAGGAGGACAAATTATAACAAAGTCTATTGCACTTCAGCTCCTTCTGTCCTTATGCTTTTTTTTGAAGGCTTCACACTCTCTCTTACATATGAAAAGAAGAAAATTCTACTGATTTTTTATCACTACGGATGAAGAGAAATTCTGCTCACTTATGGGCATCCTGCAGGTTAACCCCTGCCGAGTCTATTTGCTGAGTCTTGAGAAGGTTACTGGAGCAGAAATATCACCTACCATTCCATACAGAATGACTACAAGGCTTGAAAAAGTTAACATTTTAAGATTACACAATATTGAGTTCTATGTGCAACCTTCCATCTATGTAAATTCCTCACATTTTATAAAATGAATATAATCAGGTGGTCTAATGTCAAGCAGCTTCCAAAGATAATTGCTTTTCTGGAAGAAAAAAAATATAATAATTTTGCAATACTCAGCACAATGTTATTTATCATTTTAAGCTAGACCAGTTTTATTTTGAGGCCCTATGTATTTTAATCTGTATTAGAAACGTTGCTAAATTGCTTTTTCTTTAAAGTAACATTAACTTTTGGTGAGGGCTTTGGTCTTTCTGCTTATGAAGAGCAATTGGGCAACAGATTGTTTGAGCCCATGGACATTACTATTTACCGTATTGAGATATATGTTATTACCCTCACACACAAATGTG
>WEIV01013493.1:27650-37979 GCA_013390005.1 Calyptomena viridis | reverse complement strand
CCGGGGCCGCCCCGCCCACGGACCCTCCGCGCCCCGGCCCCGCGCGGGGAGACCCTTGTGCGAGGGCGAGCGGCCAGAGGAAGCCACTACCTGGGCACGGCCCGTAAATACAAGAAAAAAGTGGCATGCACATGGGCACCCCCTCCCCTTCCCCCCGCTGCACGTCTGGGGAGCCCACGGGAACTTCACAAAGCAAAGATAATGCCGTCAAAGGGGACCTAAAGGGTTCTATGCTTTTTCCGCTTTTGACGTTTATAAAAAGCAGTCAGCAAAGCTCTCAATACTTTTTCCAAGAAGCGTGTTAACAGAGAAGGCAGTGTGGCTCCTTGGTGTTATAAACTGGGGAGGTTTGGGACAGCCTGAGCATTGCAAAGCATAGGGGATGCTGAGCCTTCAGCCAGAAGCAAGCCTTGCAGGGTGGCCAGGGAATGCCAGTGCCTCTGTCTCCGGGCAGCCTGTCCAAGAGTGCTGTGAAATGTTAGAAATTCTTAAGCAGCATCAAAGTTTCAATCTAGACCTGTACTGAAAACAATAAGCATTTTCCCTATGGGGACCACAGCAGAGCCATAGGCAGGTCTTGCAGACAGTGAAGCAAAAAGCCCGGCTTCATAGCTCTGTGCCTAGGAGTTGCTCCCTACACTGCTTACTCCCCAGTGTATTTTCCAAACACTGTTTGAATGCTTATTGCTTGGTTGACACTGACATTCAGGACTTTAAAATGGCACAAAACAGGTACTTTTGAGCAGCTGCCAAACTATCAGCATGGAAAAGAGTATTGTGAAAATCCAAAAATGTCTCTGTCCTGTCAAAGATTATGATTGGTTCATTTTCTTCCAAGCCAACATCGTATTTTGTGCTCACTGGTATTATTCTACGATTCAGTTGTCATTTCTGCACTATGAATACAGATGTGGAGTATATATAATGTGATGTTCGAGCAGGCAATTTCCTGAAGAATAAACATCTTCCCCTTCTATAGGCTGCAAACTGTGGCCAGTTGGCCATTATAGTGTTGTTTCTGGAAACCCCTATGCAGCTCTAGGTCATTAATTTACTTCAATAACCCAGAAGAGGATGGAAATACACTGTATCTTCAAGCTTGACTTTACATATGTTACCCACTTTATCAATTACCTCTTCATATCTTACCTGGCTTGTGCTCTTTTTGGCATAGCCATATTTACCTGCATTTTTTAATGTTTCTTGTAAGGTATAAGGATATATATTTACAAGATAGGTCAGGCCTGTAATATGTTAAGTCTTAACTTTAAGATGGGGAAGACAGACACACGCTGCACCCCAGATGTTGAACAGCCAAAGTAATCCAAGTGTAATTGGCTTTCTGTCTGTATTGTCTTTAGGTTTTAGCAGTTGGTAGACTAGTAAGTGACAGAGTAGTCATGATGAGATGAAATATGCTGGTTTGACACTGTGTGTGATTTTCAAAATCTGAATTCCAGGAAAAAAAATGAAGTTGTTTCTCCAATAAGCATCCTCAAAAGGAAGGGGGGGAAAAAAAAAAAAAAGAAAAGAAAAAAAGTTAGCCAGAATATGTAGGAAAACGTGCTGGCACAAAGGCATTTCTATCACAATGATAATACTGGAACCAGGAGATCACCAAGTGTCAAGTTAATACCCTCACTAAAAATCAGGGCTTGTTCTTGTAAACACAGGCTGCCTAGGCTGCTTCCTGGTCCAAGCCTGTATCTCTGTATAGGAAGCTTTTGTATAGAACCCACAGGAAGCTTTTGAAGGAGGAGAGAATGGACTTTTGATTTGCAAAAAAAATGGGAAATGTTTGGAGGACTTGGCATTGTGAAAGGGAACTGAAAAAAATCTAAAAATGGCAGACCTGTACAACAGTGAACTAAATTCAGATTTAGAGGGTTCTGTGAAGAATTCGAAGTGAGAGTTTTATTTGAGGATTCTGAGAGGAGTGAGTCATGGGATCAGTGAATACTTGACAAATATGTCCCAGACACAGAGAATGAGAAGCTCTCAGTAATTAAATCAAGGGTTATCATTCACCCCTCTATGACTTTTTAAAACAGCAAATGAATGATGATGCTGATCAGCACTATGTTTTGTGCTTTAGTTCGGCTCTCCTATTCTGCTTGCAAAGCTAATTAGCCTCTACAGTAAAGGAGGAATCTCGATCCTCATTCAGTCTTTGTGGGGTCCCCCAGCCATTTCAGAAACAGTGACTTTTGTGATGGAGCAGTCTGTCTGTTGGGATCATCACTAAATAGATGTTGGAAGATTATCACTGACCTGGATTAGATTCTTGCTGGTAATCTAAAAGAGAAAGGCTTTGATTCTAGTTTGTTATCAACCCTCAAAGACACGCAGTCTCCCTGGCTTGCATTTTAACTTGGAATTCTACAGGGCTGTTTAAGCAGGCATATTTTTGATGCTGAAGCAAGGCACCAGTCTCACATTCACGGCAAAACGTGCTCAGAGGAGCATTCCACCTGAGGCATGGGTGTTTAACAGGCTACAACCACCCTAATCACTCATCCGGCTTTAAAGAGTGTTGTGAAATCGGTAGAGCTTTGGCCTTTAATATTTTTATTTCTTTATCTCTCTGGCTATTCAAAGAGCCGGCACTTGCCTGACCCTGACACAGGGTTTTGGAAGTAGCCTGCCTAAGAGGATTGTTTCTGTGGAGTACTGTTATCCTTAATGCAATCAACGAGCTCTCACTGGATGGTAAAGTAATTGTAAAGGATTGCCCGACAGGCACAATTATTCACTTTAAAAGGTGAATTCTCCTTCTGTTGTAACTGGATAAGGGAGTGATTCGCAGCAAGGCATCTAATAATAAGGACTTGATTGTCCTCTGCTTTCCCTCCCAGGCCCAAATGCCTTAACAGTTAACTGTACCCTTGTCATCCTTTTTCTTCTAAATAGTGCAGTACACAGAGAAGTCCCAATTCACAAATGACCTGCTGGTACAAACACAGGATTGTCAGATACATGATTGCAATAGTAAATGCTGGTATTAATATCCTCCTAGCAACAGCATGATAGTTTATAGAGCCATTTAGACTGAGTTTCAAGGCTTCTGGCTCTGGACTTGGATTCCTTGTCAAGTGGGGTACATCTGTGTGTAGTATTTCCACAGTCCAAAGGACCTCCATGTTTCAACCACTGTCAGTGAAATAATTAAGTTTGAATTTTCTAGCACTCGACTTTACTGAAAGTAATTATTTAAAGGAGTCTGTAGTTGTTCAAGCCTCTTGACAAAGAGTGTTTGCACTATCACTTCACAGAGATAAGTGATACTGACAGAGCCTTGCTTTCAAAGAAGGAAAGACATTGTTCATCTACTCGAGAATCATAAAATGAAAGAAAGCATCTACCCCAAATACTTAAAAAGAAAATACATAGTAAAGTCACTACGGTTCACAAACATAGGTGGTGCTCTACTTGTAATTTATGGGCTCTCTACTATAGTAATCTTCCTTTAGAAATAAACACTATAGGAAATATTACCAACTTGTCATGTGTAACAGACTCTTGTATCTGAACCCTAGCAACATTCAGGGTTTTTTCCATTTTTTAAATAGTAAACAATAAAGAAAACTAGCCTTGCTTTATTCTGCGTGGTCTATATAACTGACTTTTAAAACAAGAGGTAAGTCAGCTCTATGCTTTTGCCTGCAGTCACTACGTATCAAACACAGTGCGTTCAACAGTTCAATCTGGAAATGAAATGATCAGGTTCACAATGTATTTAAGAAAGGCTCTATTCTATGCATGTACGAAAGAATAAGAACTAAAAATGGGTTAAATAGTTTGGCAGAGATACAATTCAGTAAAATATAAATACAGACAAATTGAAATAAGGACAGAAAATAAGTCTTTTCATTCCATTTTAAACACAGAGGGTAAGCTCCTCAGCTTACATGAATACTTTTGATTTATAGAAATTGGTGGACATGTAGGATATCTTTCCAAAATTGTAGTTAAGATGCCGTCATGTGTTAAGGTTTATTTTTTGAACACTGCAGAATTTTCTACTGTTAATGGGTCTGCCTTCCCTTCAGTTAAAAGCTGTGTTTTTACCTTAAAAAGGTGATTAAGCTTTGGAAAAATAACCAGCTGAATTAAACTTTAAAGAAAGTAGTAGGTCAACTAAACCTTATCTAGAATAAGTGCTAGAGGAGAATAGTTGGAATTTTTAACCTGTGATGAAGGCTCAGGGATGATCCAGAGTAAGTATGGCTTGTGACACATAGAAAGAAGTCCTTCTTCCCTATATTTAAAAAAATTCAGAATTGCTGTACTATTACTGCATTGAATTGATCACTGATTCACAACAAGGAATCTGAACCTGAAATTATCAGGACTAAAACCTCTGCAGGTATGTGGTGGCAGTGGCTGTGTCAGCAAGACCTAGAGGATATACAGGTAACAGAGGACCAACTCTGTTACACTACATTAGAGAAAGCTGTAACGAAGGTTTGTTTCTGCCAAGGCACCATCAATAGGTCTAGTGGTGGCAATTCCTTTGGTGGCCATGTGGCAACAGAGCTCCATAGCATCAGGAGTCATCTCTGGCCCCTCTCCTTTCTTGGTTGGTCATTTAAAAGGCAATAAAAGCACCTAGTTTTTCACCACTGCTTCTCTTTCTCTGTGCTTCCAGGTCATGGTGTGCAATGAAGTGTGAGAGGAAGACAGCACCAAGGATGCTTTTGCTTAAAA
This sequence comes from Calyptomena viridis, assembly GCA_013390005.1. NCBI lineage: Eukaryota > Metazoa > Chordata > Aves > Passeriformes > Eurylaimidae > Calyptomena > Calyptomena viridis. The sequence continues at coordinate 33,272 of WEIV01013493.1, read as the reverse complement.
CATATATTGTGGAATGATCAAAGATGAGCAACTTGATGATGATGTATAATGGAGATAGAGATAGTTCAACTTTGTGTTGCTTGGGAAATGTTTCTTTTTTCAGAACAATGCTCTGTGTTCTTGTTACATCAGCTATATTAGTACTAAATCAACTAAGTCTCTTTTAATTTTTGAAGCAAATAGATTTTACTTTCCACCTTTAAACCCACCAGTTGTTAAGGCCTTTCAATGGTAAGATGCATATTTTTAAAACTCATTCTGTGTTTGTGTATGACCTCCAGTCTGATAAAGAAAAAAGGTCAGCTTTCACAGAGATACAACAGTAACCTTCATTAAAACAAGATGTAAGGAGCAAGTTGCCCACTAAAGTAGTTGAAAACTGAAAGACTGATGCTTTAAACATGTCAAAACAGTGGTTAAAAATTGGTTTATAAAGCAGCTGTGTTTTTACAATACACATGAGATGCTAGACTTTTCAGCATGATACCCTGGGACAGACCGTGCCAGCCATGCAGCGCCCAGCTGGAGTTAAAAGGAGTAAAAGAGAAGGAAATAAAGGTGGGTTTTTTTTTCCATTTGTCAGGGGTATTTTTAATTATATTGAGTAAAAAATTATGAACAATGAAAAATTTCTTTTCAAGAACATTTTTTTTCTTATTTCCATCTTCTGTCTTGCGAGATCCAAGGCTTTTTAGCTAAATGAACTCTATATGAATTAAACTTATTTCCTCTGGAGGAAATAAGCACATGCATCCACCTGGACCAGTTGACCCATTATGTGAGAGACTTGCTGTTTTAGCCTTGGGGAATCTCCAGGACTCAGGAAATCATTTTAAACTCATGACTCAATAAAGCTTGGTAACTATGGCAACTGGAACACATACATTGTGATGGCTAATTTCACATCAGCATTCATCAGGGGAGGTACTAGCTTGATACTACAGTGTGGAGAGTAGCTATTTTTAGTGTAATGTGAAGCTACAGAAACAGGGAAAAAGGAAATCACGTTAATAAGCCCAGTGAGCAAAGTGAGGCCTGATGTAGAAGAGATTCATAATCCTTGGTCCTGTTCTTTACAGTATGCTGGACTGAGACCCAGAATACCTATCTGCAATCTTCTTTTAACTTATCAGGCAGCCTGGGTCTATCTAGTCCCTTTCTCATATTTCATTTTTCCCTAGATAAATTGGGGAGAATAATACATGACTCTTGCAAAGTGTTTGAGATGTTCTGTGAATAGTGCTGTATGAGATTATTATTATTTATGCCTATAAAAATCCCCTTGCTGATTGCTAGTTTGACTGCTTCTTTCATTGTCCATGCCCATGTTCTTGCTTATTGTAACTGAAAACCAGTTTACAGAAGCAATTACCTTGCCTTTTACTGGGAGATGTGTACATGCAGACAGTTACTTAAGAGCAACTTAAGTAACTTGCTGGAATGTCAACACCCATAATGATGTCTGAGGAAAGACAAGAGAAGTGGAGGGGGAAGCTAGCTGTCTTGTCAGCAAGAACAAACTGAGCTGGAGAAGATTTATTAGGTGTGTATTGCCCAGATAAATGTGATCCTGACTTGAATGAGAGCCAGCAATAGCAAGGGGAGGGGGTCAGGCAGAACGAAGTGGCTGTTTGGACTTCATCAACAGATTCAAGACCTGACAGGGATTAAAAGGAGTAACAGAATTGTTGGGGTGCTCATTCATCACTTTAAAATTTAGGATTATGAATTCTAATTGGATAGCCAGTTTAGCTGAAAAATGCTTCCTCCTCATCCTTGCTACTTTTCTCTTTTTATGCCAGTATTTTATAGAACAAGAGCATTGCATGATATTATTTGTGAACATGATACAATACATAGACGTGACTGACAGGTTAATAGGACCTTGCATGTTTTAAAAACAAAGTCTTATATCTGTTACATGACCACAAGAAAAAGAAATATGGAAAGTGGTTAGTTTGCTTTCATATTTTAATACTGTCACATTGTGAAGGGCTAACTTTTTTGCTTGGCTTGTTTCTGAGGTTTTACTTTTGCTTTCATATAATTTTACAAAGCGACATGGTAAATGAGTTAGTTCTTTAAAGAGTAAATCTTTTACATCTAACCTTAGCCCAGAGCACTTTGTAAATACTTGAATTCTGAATTTAAAAAAATCCCCAACAAACTATTCCTTATTACTGGAAATATCTGAAAGAGCACTATTTTTGCTAAAGAAAAAAAATCAGGGTCCTCTCATATTCAGAAATATCTTTTTTTTTTTTCCCCCATCAGACTTCAAAATGCAGACAGATAGCAGTGATTGGAGAAGGCTTTAATATAAATCTTTTTGCCCAGTACACCTGACAAACTGAGTTTAACTGGCTGTTATATTACACTTTACAACAGTTCTGTCACTAAAGCAATAAAGTAATCCTTTCACTTGGTTTCTATTATTTTAAATCAAGCATGCTATGAAGCAGATTCTCTCCTGTTGTAGATGATAATTCTCAAAGCCTGTGGTTGCACAGTAATTTGCAAGAGCTACACATCTACTTGTGTAACCGTTAGACACAAGAAATCAGTAACAGACAAACTTTGTCTTATTTCACACAAATCATTCTATAACAAATGATTCCCATACATTCATATACAACACCTTTAGTATAGTGGCAAATACATCCTGAAGAACCCCCTTCTTTCTCCATCACCACCAAGTGGCCAGCTGTGGCCAGTAATGTGATGTGTTCTGTGGACATATAAAAGGTTGCATACATGGAACAGATACAGTTCTGATGTTTCAAAAACACGTTTGCCATTTGATTCTTTGGGTCTTTTGTTCCTGGTGGTTTTACTGAACATTCTTTAATATATATGATGGGTGTTACAAAACATAAGCCTTAAATAGACATGGAACCTTATTTCTTCATGGACCCCAGTTAAACCTATGAACAACATTATTTATTGAATGTGATGTCAACAAGGGTATGGATCATTTCTGGTCTTTTACTTTAAAATGAGAAGGATCTGTTTTGAGAAAAGTAACACGGGGGTAAAAAATCTTGATTCAGCTAACCTACTTTTTTTTTTTATCACAACTTTATAGAGTTCAAGGCAGCCAGAGACATACCTGTGCTATGATCAATGGGGCAAGTGATTAACAGTGGTAGGACATCCTGAACCTTTCATGCTCAAACCAGAATTCTCCCTCCTTTGAAACAAGAGCCTTTACATCACTCTGTAGAATTATATTTTTTATGAGGAGCATTAGAGTACAGAAATAGTCTCGATTTTCTTTGCTGAGGAATCTTTATTTTTTTCAGATACAGAAGGTCTATTAAACCTAAAGATTAACACTGCTCTTGGTATCTGATTTTCGGTCAGGAAGTATAAACAATGACTTGAAAGGTGTATATGCAGAACTTTCCATCTAATTTACCAGTAGGTCTTTAGAATCTGTCGTGCATGTCATATTGACCTTACAAACTTAATTACCTAAGATCTAAGAAACCACATGCTTGCCTCTCAGCTCCTTAATGTAAATCAGTGACAGCACTCAGAAAAATCCCTAAAAAAATCCTGAAAAGTTAGATTCTAACAGGTTATAATATGGAATTTCTGAGCTGATGAAGTGAACTGAAGTATTTGGAAAATATTTGGAAATAAAAGCCACATCTCACTTGGCCTAGGGTACAAGAATTCATATGCCAAAAAAATATGAGACAGATATCCCAAAATCATAGACTCTTTTGAAAGTAGATAGTTTTAAACACACATTTTAGAAACATTCTGGTTTTATATCAAAGACAAGAATTTTACATGATTGCAAATATGTAAAAAAATGTATCAAATCCAAAACCTGGTGTACACTCCTATGTTAGACAGGTATCTGAAGTGTTCAGTAGCTTATCTACTTTGCTATTTCTATTGCATTGCAGAAAGTTAGCTGATTTCTTGATGAGATTTGCACCACAAGGGAAACTTCTTGGCTAGCGTACAGAATGAGAACAGGGACGAGTCATCCCTAGATTCGCTTCTGAGATAGTGAGTTATTGCCTATCAAGGCAACCTTTTAGCTAACCTAGGATTCTTGAGTGCTCTGTCTATTTAAAATGGGCAGAATAGTTTCCTGCACTGTCTTATGATAACACCCTTTCCCCCCACTCAGCCATTTTATGAAAAGCTTTGTACCTTGGATAAGAGTTTCTCATCTTCATGTCTGTAGCACCTATGCTGAGTATTTATTTCACCTACTGCAAGTTTCTTCACCTCTTTTCCCATTTCCTTTCCATCATCTTCTTTTTCCTTTCATAGCTAGCTGCTACTAATAGCAATTGCAAGGGCTAGAATTGCCCTTCTCAGTTCTTTTCCTCATTTCCTCTTCTTTTGGCCAATGCAAATAAAGAGCAGGCAGAACATTAGAGCCAGAGCTGTCGGACAGTATTCCCCAATGAGGGAAAAGGGAAAAGCATACAGAACAAAAGAAAAAGATATCTAATTTCTGTGAGGAGGTGAGAATCTAGAATTCAAAGAGAAAATATAGGNTCAACACAGGGATTTTTTTTTAATAAGCAAATAAAAACATATTGGAGATATTTGCATTGGTGTGCTCATTTCTCTGTTGGACAGGGAACAAAATTTCCTGTGCCTGTTTAAAATTCCTGAGAACCTTACNACAAGATCACTGCTAGACTGAGTGAATCACGACCACGCAAACTATATCTGCAAGTGTACAGATTGTACAGATTGTAGTAATGCAAATCTAACAATTAATTTAATACTTCCATGGAGCCAGGTGATACCCACTGCTCAGAACCCTTGGATATGAACAAGCATAGTAAATGAAACAGGAAAGAGTGTGCTCTCCAAGCATCCTGATGACTTTCTGCTAAAATTGCGTTATAATGCAATAGTTATTTTAGGGCAGAAATTATCAGAGCACACAGAGTATAATCTAAATCAATCTGAGAACTACTTAACACTTTACAGCTACTCTACAACCTAATGCAGAGCATTATGGAAAACCCAGACTATTACAAAGGGTTGCTCTGTCTGATATGAAATATTTGCCAGCTTACATGATCTCCTTCCTTGGTTAGTAAGGACTTTGTTTATTTCCAGGTGAAAAGGAATTTAAATCTTGTTTGTACAAATTCATGGATGCACTTTTATTTGGTTTGAAGGGTATATTGAAACTGGAGTGCATGAATGCTTGCAGAATCATGTGCTTAGCTTTTAGGCGGTAGATTTTCAGGCTCTTTCACACACCGTTTCTATGTTGTCAATCACAGTTCATTTGAAACTCTTATAGTCATTCCATTAAGCATATCTCCCCAAATATGAAAAGCTGATGCTTTATCCTCTGGCCACTTGTATCCACTATTTCTGATCTGGCTGATAATGCCAGAAATCAAAGTACAGATTATCAGAACAGCAGGTCTTTTCATAATGGTCTCTCTGCATGAAANGAAAAGTCTCTTAGATTCCTTTGTTTGACACAGACTGTGTATGCACATACTGTAAACAAAAAAACATGCTCTCTAAGAATGATTCAGAAACAAATAACTCTACTTTGCTTTAGATTTAAAATAGTAATCTGAAGAAATAAATGTATACATAAAAAGGCTCTTGGCTCATATAGAA
>WEIV01013493.1:0-21266 GCA_013390005.1 Calyptomena viridis | reverse complement strand
CAGTAATTTCTTAAAGATGATTAACAGCCAAACTGCTATAGCCTACCTAAGCATTTTACAGCTTCCCTAGGGAAAAGAAAACTAAAAACCAGATTTTTTTTTTGTTTATAGCTAAAATTTGAGTTCAGAAAATGGAGTTGTTCCAGGTTCGATTGTACATTAGGAAATTAAAAGCAAAAGATGATGAAAAAGTCCGTGTCTATTCGTGCTATTCCTGGACTACAGAGCGTACAATACTAAAAGAAGAAACATACTTGTTTGCATTACTGTGACACTTTCAACAGGTTTGCAAAGCATGCTGCAAACAATGTTTTACTCTCAAAGTAATTTTAACACATAAGCTCTTATTTTACAGTTAGAGAGACTGAAGCACGCAAAAAGGTATGGGCATTTTCCACAGCTACATTCTGAACTGTCTGAAAAAAACTGTGAACAAAGCCTGCCAGACTTTTCCCTTTTTCTGGACTTTATCGTTAGGCACCACTCAAAATATCCTATACCCTCCAGAACATGGCTAGCTTGTGCCTCACTTTTGTACCATCATAGGAAGAAGGAAAAGCTCCACTGGTCTCAGTACAAAACCCAAAATCGCTTGAAGTTTGTGTTTCCAGCATGCCTTTGACACTTCCAGAACTACCAGGGCTAAGAAAAGGGAGCATGTCTTTACCTCAGAGATGAGAGCTCATCTGAGTGACTGCACATTGCTTCTAATGCAAGTCATCTCGAGTGTGCCATTAAATATAATAGTTAAATACAGGATGTCATGAAAGAATTGAAGTTCTGTGTTGTTTTAGACAAGGAGAAAATACAGATTGAATTTGATGTATGGACTTGTATCTGGTACAAGGTATGTATTCAGGTATGCATCCCATGTGGTTTACTTTTACCTTATCAATAAAATGCATAGATTTCTAGTCTAGGAATAACCTTAGTGGTTACATTGTGTTATTTGAAATATTTGATGCAAGACAGAATCTTGTCAGTGTAGCTATTTTGTACCACTTTACTAAAGTAATTTTAAGTATCCAAGGATATTTATTTCTTGATCATTTTAATACCACAGTTATCTGCAGCTTGTGTTCTTTGCTAACAGATGTTTGGTTACTAGTGTTCAATATTATGCAATAAGACAGTGAGTCCCCAGAACTCTCTGTGAGGAACACAAAGTACTCTAAGATAGATCACATTCATATTTTCTGGCATCCAGCGATCGGTAAATCTCCAAATGGTTTGTAGGTCCATTTAGTTCAAACTTAATATCCAGAGCTCAGATTCCTAGAGCTCAGTTTTCTCAAACTCAAAACCAGACTAGTTATATAATGACCTGCATCTTTCTTTTATACCTATGTGCAGACTCTGGTGCCAAGAATTTTTTTTTTAAATAAAATAGGGATTGTCTGAGAAGTTTGAATTTACCTTGATTATAATATTTCTCAAGAAGACAACTGAACAGAAAGAATTTCATCTGAGGTATGACTGAAGAGGTCTTTAAAGTGTCAGAAACCTTCCCGTTATATACTACTCACCCATGTCAACTGGGAAGAGCACAGGCTGGAAAAGTAGATTTTTTAGTTAGAACTTCAGTGGTATCAGATATTAGGAATATGGGAATGGTTCCATTTTGCAAGAGTAGGACAACAAACAGTATAGTACATTTTCTTGAGTGATTAAGCATAGATAAATCAAACAGTATAGTACATTTTCTTGAGTGATTAAGCATAGATAAATCAATTCTTTAGCATAGGTCTATGAATGTATAATTGACATTTTGACATTTTCACAAAAATCCTTCACCCTTACTGAGGAAAATACAGTTGAAACGCTGTGTAGCAGATATTTTTTCTTCTAATGGAAGATAATTAAACATAATTAAATTACAATTTCCTCATGATTTTGCAATGGTAACATTTAAAGCTTGTGTCATCAGCTTTTTGCAGCTGTTATTTTGTTCAAGGAGTCAGTGTATGACTTGACTTTTCTGTAAGATTTCCAAGTAGAACCATTTTTACTTCCTTTAATGTAACGATATTTGGCCAGGCTGGTCTCATATGAATAAGGGAATAAAGACATTGCAAAAAAAATTCAGGAAAGTGCAAATAATTAGTTTTTCTCAGAGCTGAACTTGTGCTAAAAAGCATCAAGCACCATGTGATAACAGATGAAATTAGCTCTTTCATGCAGTACCGAAACAGAGCTATCCAAGGTAATACTGCAGAAACTCTGTAGGGTGCAAGAAGGAGTAAAGAAATGATGGAACAACAGAGAGAATTTTAGATGACATCTGAAAGGACGTGACGAAGCATACTGAAAGCATTTCCTGTAGCACAAGCAGAGGAAAAGGTTTCCTATCACAACTTATTGCCCGTGGAAACTCTTTATGAGGGTCATCCATGGCAGCAGGCATGCACATTGCCTGCACATTTTCTTGGGATGGACACCTGCACTGAGCGGACATAGGAGGCACCCAGAAGAAAAGACCAGTGGGGAGGTTACATTGCTGTGTACTGTAAACTCCTGTGAAACAAACCCTAGCATAATTTAAGTCAAACCAGAGTTTCTTTGCTAACTCTTTGACCTTTTACCTTTGAATTATGCAGTGAACCACAAGCTCTGTCTCCTTTGCCTTCATGATCTACCATGGACTTCAGAACCTGGCTTTTGATTTGCTTCAAAGTCAGGTGTCACTCCTCCGGGTGCTGCTTCCCAGCCATGTTTGCTGTCATGCTTGCATAGTCTTATTGCAGCCCAATTGCTGGAAAAATCTTTTATTTCTGGACTTCTCTGTTGTCAGAAGGGAAGTGGCTTATTCATATTCTGCTTCATTTTCCAAACAGATTTTGTTGACAGCCTGCAATTCCTCCAGAGCCCTTGTGGGAGCCTGCAGTTTTGCTAGGGTCTTCTGACCTGCAGAACTGGCTGAGAGCTCTGGGTGCTACTTCAGCCAGAAAACTTGTGCAGAAAGAGGGAGAGATATTACACAGCAGACTGATTTACTGAACCTTGGATTTGTACCTCCAGACTTCACTCTCCACCCTCCAAAAACTTGGACTGCAAGAGGAATATCTTTCTCCCTCACTGTGTATGTGCTCAGGGTCTCCATGAAGTCATTTCATGGCACCTAGCTAAATGCTTTTTAAAATGTTGTTTCCTGTGTGAGAAGAGAACAAAATGAAGGAGTATCTGTTGGGACTGATGCATAGCCGATGAATGAAAATTGGTGAAAATATGTCTGTTCTCCAACTGGATGTAACAGCATCGGGCATACACATAAATGAGTGACAAAAGACAGAGTCAATAAAATATGTGCAGTTATTATTCTGCCGTTCAGGGCAACATGCCAAGTTCAACCCCTGAACTGTCTATTTCACTCAACATCCAGTATAATTTATAGTAAAAAGGAGATTTTTTTTAAGTACAGGATGCAGTAATCAAACCCTTGCCACAGGCCAAGAGATGGCCACAGGTTAGAAACTGAATGATAACAGGTCAGGGAGAGAAAAAGAATTTCTTTTTTAATTGCTGAATCACAGTGATTTGGCTTCTGAGGGCTGCAGAAAAATGCACGTGGTCTTACTAATAATTGTAATAATCCTAATAAAGTCACAGAATCGCAGAATCAACCAGGTTGGAAAAGACCAACTCTGAAATCATGGAGTTCAACGCTCGACCTAACACCACCTTGTCTACTAGACCACGGCACTAAGTGCCACATCCTGTCTCTTCTTAAATAACTTGGTCTTGTTGAACCTGATGCTGTTGGATTCGGCCCATCTATCCAGCCTGTCCAGGTCCTGCTGCAGAGCCCTCCTATCCTCCAGCAGATCGACACTCCCCCCCCAGCTTGATGTCACCTGCAAATCTACTAATGCTAGACTCAATACCCTCATCTAGATCATCAATAAAGATATTAAACAGGACAGGGCCCAACACTTATCCATGGAGGACACCACTAGTGAGTGTCTGCCAACTGGATGCAGCACTGTTCACCAGCAACAAGTCCAGCAGTAAGGAATTATTTTATAGTCCTTATTATGTCCCACTGGCTTGTGAGAAGATCTAACTTATATTGTCTGTCTCACCTCAAAAAACACTGAACCGAATACACTTGCTAATAGGAAGTGTATTGACATTAACATTGCTCTGTAGCTCGTGCTCAGTTTTTGTGTTTTTGTAAGGGCAAACAGAAATGTTTAGCCAGAAAAGAAAAAAGAATGAAAAATTTATTTCTCTAGAATAATCCCAGAAAAGCAAACAAGAAAACTCTTTATATGTAAACCTGAGAGGGGAAATGCTTTAGCATGTATCCTTTTTCCTCAGCTCTGTTCTCTTATCTTCGGAAAGAGACAGATGCTGGAAAAAGTGAACTGAAAATGACTTATTGAAGAGTTGTGCCAGCCCATTCCTTGATGATATATCGGTTAAATGCTCTAGAGGAAGAGTAGCCTGATTCTCCTACATTTCCAGAAAAGCCAAGTACTTGCTCCCTTTAAACATTGGCAAAAATAAGTAGGCCATGAGTATTTGCTCTGACAAGTTTTAGCCATGAATGTATATAATTTAGGGAAGCTGAAAACAGTATATTTGCAAACACTTATGCAAGATGTCAATATACCTTTTGGAAAATCTGCTGCAGCTGGCTGATAGTTTTACAGTATTACTATACGTGGAGTTATTATTTCACCATGTTTAGGTCACTTTTGGATACAACATACAAGAGAGGGAAGTATTGGCCCTGTTGTTCTATGCAATGAGCTTTCCATATGTTGTAAATAGCAGCATGAAAAGAAATGGCCCAGAGAAAGAAAACCTGGTATTAATGAGAGGCAGTCCCATCCAGCAGGGGTTCTCAGACTCTGCCTGTTACCATGCTGCCTGATCTCAAAAAAGGAGAGGGATGTTATTTCTCTTAAAAAAATAAAAATTAAAAATAGTTAAGCCATCTGTCAACTAAACCCAAGACAAGTGCTTGGTTCTCACTGTTGAAATGGGATATTATTATTCCCATGGGGATTAATAAGCCTAGCTGGAGGAGTCTGGCCCTTCTGGAGGTCAATAGAGGAATGCTTATGATTAATGTTTTGGTCCATGGTCTATCTCTATGCTAAGTTAATAAAGCTACATTGTCTTCAACCATCCCTTATTAACACGACATTAAATTCTACTAACATTGATGTTCCAGACTGCCCTTGGCTCTGTGAAGTAAAATAATACTTTGTGGAAAAGATTTTACTGTACAAATAAGCAGATTTAACATCCCAGTTTTTCCCAGCTCTCAGATGTCAGCATTGCCTGTAATTAGTTGTGAGCTGGAATGTGGGCTGCCATGCAGTAACCACACGAAGCATCTTCCCTCACATCTTGATTTCCCATTTCACATATCCCTGTTGAGTTTAGAAAATAAGTTGTGGAAGCAAAGGAAAGCAAAGAAGAGAAGACTCAGAACCAGCATTTAAGGTCAACCTAACATAGAATCAGCCTGTTAAATACTTTTTTGTTTGTTTTTTTCATTTACTAGTCTTCACAAAAAATGCAGAACATTGTAGGAAAGCATTGCTTGAACAAGTAAATGCCTTGAATAAAATAATCACAGAGATTCAGCAGTTAAAAATATATTTAAACAGCAGTTTCCACTATGAAATTCAAAACTCTCAAAATGAATGACTGATGATAACAGTGACATATTTACTGGTGCTTCTATTTTTTATAATCAGATTGAGGGTCTGTGAAAGGTGAATGCTTCCAAGTTCTGCATGAAATCCTATTTCTTCACCTGACAGACCTGTGAAGGCTACATAAGTCTCAGAAAATCTAGCTGTAATCAGTTGCTATCATGAGACTGCTAGAATAACTTCTCCTGCTGCAAGTTTAGTTTGTCAGGCTGCCATCATTCTCCTGACTTTCACAGAAGTGCTCCATATTTGCACTGAAACTATAGAGCAGATCCAGCTTCCCTCAGGTATTATGATACTAGCAACAAAAATGTCAGCTACGGCTATCAGTGAATGTGAGAGATCTATTGATTAATTCCCTGGTTTTATTTTGCCACTTGCCAACAGACTAGTCACTAGTCTGTTGCCTATACACAAATTGTGCAAACAACATTGTGACATAGGGTTTAATTGCTTCATTTTCTTTTTTTTTTCAAATCGACCGAAAGATATACCACAAACTTCAACTAGTCCAGAGAATTGCTCTCTGGTTTCCACCATACTTTTCTGTGCAACTGGATGTGCTGATTATACTCCTGAGGTTTTAATTTTAATGACACTGGATATCCCAAACATTAGCACTTCTAATAGATGAAACTAGTAGTTTTATAAATAATTAAGGCACTAATAGCAGTTACATTTAATCACATGGGAGCTGTAGGAAAAGCTTTCGTTGATTACTCTTTGCTTTGAGATATCTCTACAAGGCCTATGAATTTTTCTAAACTTTCCAAAGAAAGGGGGAAAGAGACAGGAGGCATTTATCATCTCTGAATTCTCTTTCTCAGCGTACCAATTGCTAAAAAGGCATGTTTTTATTGGGAAAAAACCAAACTTATAAAGTAAAATCCTTACTATCTCATTCTTAATACAGTGAGTTCATTTAAAATATACCCCTCTAAAGGTCTTATAATACACATCATTTCGGTAAAAAAAGGTAAGCAGGAAACTACCACCAAGATGACAAATACGGTGATGTTGACAATAGAGCGGCTAATAGAAGCCATGTTAAATATAAAGTGAGCATGGAGAGCCTCCAAAAAAAATGGCAACAATGTTCAAAATGTGTTGGAAAAGGCATGTGTTTTCCAAAACTAGCTAGGAGTTGCCGGCCAAGCATCCAGCAACTTTCTCAGGAAAACAGGCCTTCTGAGGAGCTGCTGCTTTTGCAATCACAATAAACTTCCCAACACACAACCTCTGTTAGCAGTGAAGTGACTAAACTTGGGATGTAAATCAACTCCCAGCCTTTGGACAGAGCATTGTTAATCTCCCTAGAATATCATGTTAAAGTCCTACTTTGCATTTCCATGAAGATTGCACTGTCTGACAGTGATGGTTTGTCCCAAAGCACCGATGGAGCTGGGCTAGCCCTCTGTTATGGGGTTGGAGTGAGGCCAGTGTTTCTCTTCATGCTTCCCAGAGAATGAGTCAACACACCTGCTCTAAAATCTGGATGCAGTCAGCAGCCAACAATGTAATCTTTGGCATAGTCACCAGAACTCCATCTGAATTATGTCCTTTAATTCAGGTTTTAATGCTCTTAATACAAGAGACTCTTGGAATTTTTCAGGACCTCAAGTTTTTCTTTTCCCAAAAGATGTGCAATAAGAAAGTAAACCCACTGCTTGCTTTAGCTAAAACTTTAATCTTTCTTGTGAAAACTATAATAAATCTTACTTTTGAAATACAAATAAACTATGTTTTTTGGCAAGAAACAGTCTTTTAATTTTTTTTTAATTAGCTGTATTTTCTCAACGATAGCAGGACCGCATTCTGCAAGCATGCATTCCTATGAGCAATTCCATAGAGTTAAGGAATATGAGTAATTCCATAGAGTTAAGGAATTAAGTCATGTGAATAATGGCTTTTAGGGCTAGATCCATGTTTTTTTGAATAATTGTTGAACATACACATAACAGAAAGAGAATCTTAACTAAGGAATTTATTTTAACTCCACAACAAAGAAGAATCAAAATGTCCACTAAATCATCTTAGTTTTCTGACCTTAAAATACTGCCTGCCAATCTTTACAGAAGGATAATTGTACAAATTATGAAGCAGGAACACCAGTAAAGTTAGCAGTTAGTTAATGTAAATCCCACTGAAAATGCTGTTGTTGGGGTGTGTAGGAATGGGCAGCATTATGTATATGCAAATAAGCACAGCCCATTCTACAGCTTGGACTTAGCTATTACCTGCAAATAGTTTCATTTTCAAGGTGGTTTGAAAATGCTGAGCTACCTCTACAGCCAGGCATGTGCCATGCTTTCTTCTGCAGCCAGCCATGAACAGAAGCAGCCACTAAACTTTTCTTTGTTTATTGGCATACGTTTGCCAAATTTTGCAACTCTTATGCAGTCAGAGGTGTTGCCAAATAAACTCTACCCAATGTATGAAGGAAACTCTCAAGAAACCTCTATATCTTTCCATTTAATTGGTCATATTGGGAACTAGACTGATATGCTGATGGAGCTTTCCAATGGAGAATCTGGAGCTCTTAATGAATGTTACCTATTATTGAATGTTGTAAAAGAGAAGTAATTAAAAAGCAGAGCAATTAATATCACAAATGCAGAATGAAATCTCCTACTTATTCAAAATAATTCAGTGGTACTGCTTTGAAAATTAAAATGCAGCTTTACTTTATATTTTTAGCTAATCAAATGACACCTTCCACAGGGTTTCCTTAGATGCAATATTGGCTATGATATTTCTTAAGAAATATTTCAACCTAAATGGTAGAGATATCTAATTCTCTAAGATTACTACCCACCTGACATACTAGTGTACAAAAAGCAGAAATTTGCACTGTGAAGTGTATTATCAGAATTATAGGATGGTTTGGGTTCTAAGGAACCTTACGAATCATCTATTTTCAACTCCCTTGCCATGGCCAGGGACATCTTCCATTAGATTGGTTTGCTCTAAGCCCTGTAAAACTGGACCTTGAACACTTCCAGGGATGGGACATCCACAGCCTTTCTGGGCAACCTGTTCCAGTGTCCCACCACTCTCATAGTGAAGAAGTCTTAAGTTCAATATACTAAGAGCAATATGGAGTCCCTGGTACTCTAGGAATGATTCTAGCTAGAATAATACTTAAATATATAACATGTCAGCATAGGTGTCTGTCTCTAGATATGCTGACACTTTAGTCACTGTAGTAGCTGCGACTCACACAGACAGTCTTCAGAGAGCTTTTATCTAACAAGCTCTGGTATTACAAGCTGTATAGTAATGCAACATCCAAGGAGAGTTGAAACATTTCTGAAGAGAAGTCCTGTTCAGAAGGAGGCCAAATATATTTTCCTTCTTTGCTTGGTGAACACAGCATAAAGGAAAGTGAGGAAGGGAGAAAAATCTAGATAGGAGTCTAAACCATGGTCTTTTCAGATTGAAAAAAGAAGGAAGGGTGGAAAGAGAGAGATTAAAAAAAAGGAGAGGAGTGTACAGAGCACCTGGAGGCTTGACTTCTGTTTCCATTTCACCTCTGGAATAATGAATGACTTTGAGAAAGTAACATCATCTCATTATTTTCCCTTGTCTTGCCTAGTGTTAATTCTTTGGAAGAGGAATCGTTTCTTAATGTTTACAAATAACCTGCCAAGATGGGCTATCATTTTAACTGGGGGATGCAACAAGGAGTAGGAGAGATTCTAAAGAGAGATTCTATATCTGAGAATATGAGTCAAATACAGTATTCTTAAATAAAAAAAATAATGGATGTACAATATTAATGTGAGCTCTGAGATGAACATCCTACCACTTAAAACGAAATCTTAACCCTACTTGTGATTTTGTCAAAATTTTGTCATTGTGTCTTGCTTAAAACCTTGTTTTTCTAACAGGAAAGATTCTCCAGGACCTTGCCCTGTGCTTCATAACTGCACAGCAAACCCACATTACTCCTTGCAGAGTAGTTCACATACTGTCAGGAGGCCTTTCATCCAAGTGCTGACCCTAAATCTAAGGATATCCCTGAATGAATGTGTATTGTATAAACCAAGAGACAACTTAGATTTATCACATGAACCTCAGAGTGGAAAATATTCATCAATGCTGCACCCAAACTGGCCAAGGAAGAGGTCCAGTATTTCTTAGTCAGCCTAGAGTGTTTATTTATCCAAATTCCTGGTTTAGCCCTTCCAACCCTCTAGGGAGAGACCTGTGAACAAATTGTAAGCATGTAGACTACAATGCGGAGAGAAAGAAAGAGTAACACGTAAAGCACGATCAAGCTCAGCAACTTAGTTTCCAAAGGGCTAGTTTTTTTAATTGTTTAACCAAACCTATCTGTTCAAACTTGACCGCAACAGTGAGGTATTTCCATGTCAGCCAAGGAAAATTTGTCTTTGCTGTAAGAAATGCAATTGGACTACATTAATTGTAAGTAAATGGCAATAGGCATTTTTAGGGACCTCTGCGTTTCATGTCTACTGCCACATTCCCATGACATCTGCTGCATCCTCTCCTCCTCCATTTAATTCAGTTCTCTCCCTGATCTTTTCATAAACATTTAGGGAACAGACCACACCTATTCTGGACCCTTCTGAGCCTTCTGTGTGCTGACAGGCCAGACACTAAGCAGGAAAGTTGGCTGCTCTGCTCATCCAAGAGTGTTTTTGTTTATGGGTATTAGAATGAATCTTCTCATTAAAACAACCTTTTCACAATAGTCAAGAGCCTTCTCTGGTACATCAGAAATATCTGCCCCATAATCAAATTGGGTTACAGTTAGAGGAATGGGGATGGATGGATGGATGGATGGATGGATGGATGGATGGATGGATGGATGGCCAATGTTCCTCCATAAGCTGCATTTCTTCAGAAAACTGTGTTGAAAAAGTATACTCTTAATATTTCCATTGGCAGACAAAGCCTTCTGCCCGAATGATAAGCTGACTGAATCTTAATGCTACCTTTGCTGCTATGACATACTGGATAATTTGCATTAATTTCTGTATTTGACCAGACTAACTAGTTTCATTTAAATATATTTTCTAAAAGTAAGCATGTAGAAAAAGCTTGAAAATATTTCATGATTGCTATTATTGGTGGAAAGGGATGTTATTTAGAATTAAAATCCATGTAATTGAGACAAAACCTTGTAAAATTTCATCTCATATTTTTAAGTC
This sequence comes from Calyptomena viridis, assembly GCA_013390005.1. Lineage (NCBI taxonomy): Eukaryota > Metazoa > Chordata > Aves > Passeriformes > Eurylaimidae > Calyptomena > Calyptomena viridis. The sequence continues at coordinate 10,420 of WEIV01013493.1, read as the reverse complement.
ACATAATAAACTAATAAATAAATTGAACACAAATCCAAACCACCTGGCTTTTCTTTATTTAATACATATTAGCAGCTGGCTTGGGTTTTTGTCAGGATAGTGGGATTGAGTAAACATGTTTGAGAGAAGTATTTCCATGCTGACTTGCAGTGCAAGTTGTCTTCCATAATTTAACAGCTACATCAACAAAACAAATGCTTGGAAAACAGCATTAGAAAATGCATTCCTCTCAAGTTGCTGGAGCAGGGAGTCCTCAGGTCAAGGGTCCTGGGAGAAAATTGTGCCAAGTTAACAGTGCTTCCAAGTGAATCATTCTACAAGGCACCTGTGTGTTCATCACTGAACGGAAAATGAAGTTCTTCTGTGAGAAAGAAAGCTTCAAATATAATACTTTCCTGGTTTCACAAAGACTTATATCGTCATGGTTCAATAGCAGTTAAAACAGAAAGAAAAAGAATAGTAATAAAATAAACTGAGTGGAGTTATTAAGAAATTTCAAGTTTCCCTCCACACCTTCAAAGTTCAGCATCTACTCAGGTATCAAACACTCCATTTCCTTAATTGTTTCTCAATCAGTCATTTTAATGCTTGCTGTTTTGGCTAGAACACAACATGACTTTTGCGTCTAGGAGTAGCGTGGAGATGTTATGCACTGTACACTGTCATCAGTCGCACATGGTAGCTGCAAGATTGATATAATGAGTGAGGGTTATGGGAGATTATGGATGATTAGAAACAGGAAAATGCACTCTTAGACTGGAGCAAACTGGAATGCAGAAAAGCTGACTCTGCTGCCAAGAGGCTTATGGAAATGTTGATGGGGCTATGAAAAAGAACTGAAACAGCCAAAAATATTCAATATGTCATTAATTTGTGTTGTTTTTATTGCGTATGAAGATGAAAGTGAAGCCAAATTTCTGTTTTATTTTGCTGTCAATAGATTTTTCTTCTTTTAAAGAGAAAAAATTATCTTATTTTCTCAGCTTGCATTTTCATTTTTAGTTCTGGAACTTCTAGATTTTACTAATGATTGAGCATACTAAATAGTAACTGACTGTTTGCTAGAAAAATTCTCACAACAAAGAATTAGTAATCTGTAGATATTTCTTGTATAAAGAAACCATCTTACAGTCCTTACTAACTTGTGTCCCAATGCTGCTGCATCCAGTTGCACAATGCCTGCATATTCAGTCTGGTTTACTCTTTACCAAGGTGACTGCCCTGTTCACTCTTCCAGTCCTTACTGGACTTGGCAGCAAATCTGCACTGAGTATCATGAACAGCAAGGCTGGGACCAAGGAGAGTTTTGCATGGTTAAGACTGCTGGATTGGGTGATGGCTTCTTTTCCCAGTATCTGAACACAAATGTTCAATATCAAATGCTCATGGGGCTAGTCAATAAATCAGCAAGAAAAGCAGATGGACAGTGTATCTAGCATTCAGACTTTAAGCAGTACATGATTCCAGGATGTCAAAATTCCGCAGCTTTGACTCATTTTGTACACTTCCCTTCTGTTTTTTTTAATGCATAATGGTACTGAAAAAATTCCCACACAAACTAACATGATACAGAGTTCATTGCTGAATGACTGGTCTATTAATTAGACGTCTTTAGAAAAAAGACTCTTCTATGCTCAACAGATTAAACTGAGGTCTTGGAATATTTGAAGTTTGTTTTGTCACTATCAGATAAACACAACAGAACATGCCGACCTGCAGAGGTTCATGACTAAACTGTTTGCAAGGTTAAAAAGAAAGGGAGAGGAAAAGCCTTGTTAATCGTCTCCATTCCTAATTTTAATATAAAGTAAATATTTTTGTAAAAACTTTTCAAAGGCTTCCACTTTCAGCTATGTGGCAGGTCGAGATTAGGGAAAACCCAAGCACCTCTTAAGGTTAAACACACTATTTGTCTCTGTCTTTCAAACTACATCTGAGTATATTTTGCAGATAAGTTTAGATAGGGTAAAGCTCAAACTCCTTTCCTTTGACTTTTTACCTAGAAATATATAGCCATAGATGGAGTAAGTTCAAAGCCATATTTTCCTCACATTACAGATACTTTACTCAGTTCCTAGAACTAATAAAAAAATTTATTACATGAAGGGTACCATGATTTGAAGCGCCTATTTCATACTGATAGAATACTTTATGAGTAAAATAAAATTTCTGGTAGGTGTGATTTTAGACAGTTGGAAAGCTTTAAAAGTGCTATTATATATGCTTTGTTTACCACATTCAGTCATTCAGATTAACTTATTTAGTAGTCTTATAGAAGACTGGGATAGTTTAATTGACTTCTAGTAGATAATTTGTGTACTGTACTTTTATTCTGAGTTAGGCAAACTACTATGATGATTTATAGAAATTCAGTATTTTATATTATAGAAATCAAGTATCTGAGTTTTGATTTTATCAAGTATTTTAGCTTTCATTTTGAACATGAAATTGGGCTGAGAGCAAATCCATTTCTAAAAAGACAAAACCCCACTGTTTTCACTTCACCAGGTCTTGTGCTTGGATGATTCTCCTGATGTGGGTGTGGTGGCAATGGAATTACATTTCATTTTCATGAATTGCATTACAGTTACCTATTGGTCAGGAAAAATCTATAATACCGCACAGCAAAATCACCACACGGCTTTTATAGACCAGTTTCTTCTAGTCAACACAGGGCAAATGCCCTGCAACTCCTCTTTGAGGCTTGATAATATATTAATATATTCAGACTCATTTTATATTTTAAAATCACAGCCTGGGAATAGACTGTGTAAACATTTCTATCTGGCTTGAGTAGTAGGCACAGATTTCAGCTGCTGTGAAGTGGCGAAGTGCCAGCATCATGGAAGAAAATACATTTATTCTTAATGACTGACTTTCTGAGCCAGAAAATCTCTTTGATTTCCTTCACTGGCACAAGAGACTTAAGTACAGGTGAGGGTAGACAGACAGGCAGATAGAAAAGTTTTCCTTATAGCAATACTGAGAGATTTGCTGAGGATAAGAGGATCCCAGCAAGGCTTCTTCCATGTGAAGTCACGGGGTTGATGTCCAGCTGCCTCCTCTTGCTGTGGGCCCCTGAGAGCCACCCAGCCAGGGACACTGCCTGTGTAGTTACCCCTAAAATCACATCAAAATGGGGTTTACACCACAAAAAGGAAAAAAAACAAAAGCTACAAAGACCGTGTTTCCCTGTGGTGGGAAGGGTGGAAGTATCTCATACAGCCTCCCAGCTAGAGGAAGCCCAGCAGCAGCAACACGCCCTTCCTTCTGCAAGCCATATCCCACTCAGGGACCTCAGGAGATGATCTGGCCATACAAACTAGGAGTGTGGATAGCAGATGTTGGGGAGCCCAGTTGCCCTACAGATGGTTTACACATGGTTTTCAATTCCACACCCCAGTGCTGTATTGTGGCTGTCTTGCCACTGCATTGTCTCAGCAAATTAAATAGGTGGGGGTTTAAAAGAAGAAACAAAGAAGGAAATTTGGCACTCTGCAGGTGCAAACCCTCCATCAAGGGCAAGATTTAAGGGGATTACTACAGAAATCATGCCAGTTAGTTCAGGCAGGGTATACACTGCCACCTAGACCATTTTCTGCAAGGCTTGTTGGCTGGCCCTGCAATCGATCCTTCCCTTGAACATTTATCATGTGAAGTGTTCCAAATGACAGTATCTCAGCCTGGAGCTTTTGTGAAGAAAGCATTTGATTGTTACTAGCTTCTGACAAAGACGGCTATGTCTTACTCCCAACCTTTGAGTAAGTCTTCATTTTTATTCCCTCCTGTACCTCTATCCTCCTGGAAAAAGGTATCTTTCTTTTTGCTTTGTACTCATAGATGGAAATGTCAGTTAAGTTTAGAAGAGCAGTTAAACCCCACTGTAGGAGGAAGCAGACTCTATGGTCTGGTTTTAGGAAAGCTGACCTTAGGACTAGCTCTTTTCTGAAGCATTTGGTAAAATGTTATGTTCAGTTACCCACAGATAGAGTATGTGGTTCTTAACTCATATGATGTAGTTAGTTCTATCCTGCCACAGTGTGGTCAGGAAAGATGCCTGTTCCTTTCATCCAAAAGTTTAAAATTAAAAACTATTTGTCACCAACATGACAGCTGTGTTTCTTTCTGAATGGAAAATAAAAGTTGAGTCTGCATTTTTTTCAAACTTCATATAAATCTATATTAAATCCTGGCAGGGAAAAGAATCCTGTGAGTATGTCAGCAATCTACAGCAGGGTTTTAACAAAGATCACATGTTGCACATTCAAAAACAAAAGGGCAGAAACATTGCAGTTAAAAACAAAACCTCTGCATATCAGAATAACCCAGCCTTAAAACTATTAATCTGAACAGCTGCCCTGTGCATGATAGGCAATAAAGGACTAATTCACTCAAAGAAAGCATTAAAACCCCCAAACGAACAAAAAATGAAACCAAACTGCTACAAGAATATGTTTAACTAAACCAAATTTCATCCATTTTGTGCACAGACAATACTGTTCTTTCATTATGCTAACCAGATTCTTCCATAATTTTCCTGTTTTGCTTTTTTAAGGTGTGACTATAGGAAGAGTTTAATACAATCCACTCAATGCTCAATTTCAGAATTAATTTGTTAAATAAAATTGGAAATAAAAAGCAAAATTTCCTATCATAATTGAGCTATGGAGAATTTTAGCCTAGTCATTATTTGATTCAGATTTTATAGCATGCAATTATGTAATATGCTCCCATATCACATGAGTAAGAAATGCTGGTGTTGATTTATGGTCCTAAGAAAACTTCTTTTTTGCAAAGATTGGACTGTGTTACTGTGAGGCACCAAGAGAATAGTAATTAAAAACATATTTGTTTGTTTCTTCTTATCAGTTATTGAATTTATTGAGAGGTTTGGTATTTGAATTTCTATATTTTTTTGACAGGAGAGGTAAAGCAGAGGCAGTGGCTACACAAGTTTGTTCAAAATGCCCTCCAAATAGTCTTTTACCCTGTTTTGATGAGCTCTGGCACTAATTCAATTTACTAATCCATACCCTTCAGCCATTTATTGCCTGTTCTAGCAGTAGGTATATGTTTTAATGTGCATACCAAAGTGTTAGAATGGGAAATGACAGCACAAATATTAAGACAGAGCAAATTCACAGTTATGATCTAAATACAATTTTTTTGGTTATTATACATTTGCCCATAAAACACTAAGAGTTGAAAATTGGTGAAAATACTTATTCTCTGGCCTTTTCAGGATAAGGGATACAAGTCTGTTCATACACTGGATGGTCTGGCAAAACAAGTGACCCACATACTAGGATCTGGCACATTTATCCCTTGCAGCAGCAAATTTCAAGTTAGTCAAAAGCTCCTGGCTTAAATGTCACTGCTTTTAGGAGATTGTTTATAGTTTGTGATTTTGCTGGTACAATGCTGTATGAAAGTACAAGATTAAAAAGCCTAATTAAAAAATGCAATTATGTAAGGAGCTAGTTAACTTCTGAAATCTTTACTCATCGCTTAGCCTCAATTAATTAAGAGCAAGTTCTGTCTGAATAAAATCTGTGCAAGGATTTTTGGATTTAGGTTTTGAGTGTTTTCCCACAACTTTCTCTGAATATCTCATTTATGTTTGGATACTTGGTGAACATCTGTGTTTCAAGGTTTGTTTTGGTCAAAAAAAGATTTTTTTAAGTGCAGTTAAACTTAAGTAATTTAGAGATAAATAGCTTCCTGCTCAGTTAAAATGTTCTTCTATTGCTTCTGTACGTGACTTGGCCCAGGGCTGATTATTATTCTTCCTGCATCACAGAAGTGTGTAGCACATATTTTATGGTTGCTTAGAACTGGCAAAAAAGGCAAAGGGTGGGGAAGGAAAGACTAAAACATCTTTTGGTGACTTGGCCCTTGACAGTTTGTCCAGAAAATGAAGGCAACTTGAAGGGATCCATACCCTTATGCTCATATGGTAAAACCCTGTGTTGGTTAATCATTTAGTAGAGTAAGAGCCACACTTAAGCCATGAATAAAAGTAGTCCCACTCAAAGGAACAGAAGCATTGTTAGCAGCTAAATCTGTGATGTGACTTTCTTTAAACAGACTTGGAAAAGGGAAATAAATGAGTAAGAAGGTGATTAAGCTCTGCTCAGAATATAGAACTTAATAGATTTGCCTGTTTTCAAGCTATAAATTGAACTCAGAAGTGCTATTTGCCACTTGCCCGATGCCCATTTTCAAAGGAAAAATAGTCAACCCCAACATAAAATAGGAAAGTCATGTCAGTCCTACATGGAATTTTATTGGTTTGTAAATGGCATTAATATTAGCATGCCAAGTATTGCTGTTCTGGGCATTGAAGGCCAGAGAAAGTACACAATCCTTACATATAGCCCCCAAAATTAAATACAGTGTCTGCAGCTGCTGCAAATTCTGTGTAAGCCCAAGTCATAAGTCATAGTTCCTCTGATGCTATTGATTTGAGAAAAAGAATACCTGTGTTTCAGTTCTGCATATCTCGAACTTGATCAATTTGATCAATTTCTAATGGAGCTGCATAATGGGAATTCAATCCAACACTCCTCTTCCTCACCATCTCCCTTAAAAAGAACGTGACCTGATTGTGTCTCAATTTACTCACTCGCTCTCTCTGCCACCTGACAGGACTGGGACCCACAGCTTTCAAAGGACACCAGTGAACTTTCCCACTGTAGAATGCATGGCTTATGCGAGGATGAAACTTGCACAAAACACATAAGAGCTTGTTGGCTCTGAAAACTTGTCACCCATCTGTGCTTTACTCCTAACCAGGAGTTCAATAAAGTGTAGTTGGGAAGTGGTGCAGAGATGTGAGCCATGCTGTCCTGAACAGCTAGATTCATGTCATACAGTGCAAGTAGCCCTATACATATATACAAGAAGCCTTAATTATCTTAGATGAATACCTTAACTGCTGGACTACTGACTAAAAGCACTTGGGAGTAATGCCACTGCTACCTTCTGTTTTATTCTTGTGATCGATGCCTAATATGAAGCTTTTACAAGCATGGTTAGAAATGCCTATGGCAGAAAAAAAACATTTCCTGATTCAAAGGGAAGAAAGTCTTTCTCTTTTAGCATAAACCAGACATTTCTCCCCAAACTGTTATTTTATTTTATTCAAAATCCATCCTCCTGCTGCTTTGCTTTGATGGTTAAAAAACATACTAGTCTTTAAGGTTGTGGGAAGCCCTGAAAAAACATGGTGGGGGATGATTTTCGGCAAGGCATGACAAAAGCAGCATGGGGAGAAAGGCTTCACAATGGTCTATGCCACTGTTTAGAAAGACTTAGCAGTTATTTGGGGGTAGAACAAAATACTTCAATGGACACAGGATGAATTCCCTCTTGGTGTCATTCCCCTACTTGGAGAAAATTAAGTTGAAAAATTTTGATTATAATATCTTTTCTAACCCTCTGAGTTAAAGCTTTATTTCTAGACAAATCATGAAGCTGACATTCCCATCTGAAATCAATTTATACTCCTGAATGTTACCAGTGAGCAAAACCAAATGCTGACATTTTATTTTAGTTAATCTTTTCAGGTAGTTCAGAACTTAGTGTAGCAGCACATATTAAAACAGGATATTCGTTTAATTAAACTTCTCCTATTAAGGGGGAAAATAGGTGCTTAAATGTTTATTATTCACTTCTTTTGGAAGTAGATGGAAATAGATGGGCAACAGCTGAAGTTAGTTTGCTAATAAAAGACTTGGTTCTGTTTTTCTCCAGCTAAAGAAGTCTTAAAGAATAAAGGGACACTGCAAACTAAATGCAACAGATCCTCCTTTTCTGATATTTGCAGTGCAAATCTGTGGCTTGGTTGTATCTTCTAGCCAAAAATATCTTGATACAGTATTTGTCCATAGGGCAACAGGGTTATGAATACATATTCTAAGGGTGTACAAAACCAGAGGTTGTCATTAATGAGTCTTTAATACTTCAGCTTCTGCAATAAATCCTGTTTCATAGTTTCATTATTTTCTTCACTGAGTTTTAAAGGATCTATTCACTTTGAGCGAGACCCTAAATCATCCTTTTAATGGTAATTTTCTTATTTCATGCCTATTACTTACTATCCAATGAACTGTGGCTATGGAGTAATTTCTGCACAGAGAACAGAAGATTTGTCCTAACTTCAAAGTATTCAAATATGGTTTTAAAGGCTACAAATCTGGCCAGATTTTTTTTCCACCAAACTTGGATCTTGACTACATTTGTCTAAGATCTCTTCAGAGCAGGAAAACAAAGCAGTCATTCATGCCTAGAAAGCCTTTTGTCTGGGTCCCAGGAAAAGACAGACAATCCATACAGACAAATGATGGAGGCACTATTTGAGCTTGCATGACATTTGCTAAAATGTCCAAAGTTTAGCAGAAAAACAGAAGCCTGCAGAAGGGAAATGATTTGCACCAGACTTAACAGTAATTAGTGGAAGTCCCTTACTACTTCCTTTGTGATAGCACAGATGGTCTCTCCTGCTTCTTCTGTGCCCACCTCACACATCCAAGGAGCCACTAGTTGCATGGAAGTTACATTTGGCCACCAAAATTCAAACCAGTGTTGCCAGGAGGGGAACACAAACACACAAAGTTGTCTTTGGGCCTTTTTTTCCCTGACACTGGAAGATGGCTTACAGCTTTCTCCAGATAGGACTTACTACCACTTCCAGTGACCTGATCATTCATTAGCTGAATCTGTCCCATAGAAAATGCCTGTGGCACATTCAGCTGCAGGAGCTGAGGAGAATAAATTGTTTCAGAGGGAGCCTCTGTGGTCTCAGTGGAGGGGCTGATAAACAAATCCTGTTCCATTCAGCAGCCTGGTGTACAGACATACTTTGTGCATGCCTTGGGCTATGGGATGCATTGTTAATAATCACTTCAAAGTACTCCAAGGGCATTTAAAGTTGCTCTCTGTTTGCAGCAGTTTCTTTGGTCTTTTGGACACTTTTGAAGTTCTGGCTAGTGGTATGCCAGTGCTGCCAGCAATACAACTGTACTATTGTTGCATGGTGCTACCACCCTGTCTCAAATACTACAGGCCTCCTGTCTTGGTATATCAAGTGTGTGTGTGGATGTTTATTAAAATTGAAAAGCCTTGTACTATTTGGTGCACATTGGAAGAATTTTGGCAACATTTTCTGTAATGCAATCACAGCGTGTTTTTGTAGCACAGAACTGATTAGTGACCACTTCTGGGGGTGGGGATCACAATGTTGAGTATCTTATTTTGTATCTACTTACATCATCCTTTTCACCTGGCAATTTACCTTAAAAATAGCTTATGACGAATCTCAAAAGAAAATGAGTTATTTGATTTGTTTATTTGCTTTAGAACATTTTAAACACAGGTCATACAAAAAAACCCCAAAGCCTAGGCTCGTATGGCAGGGCTCATAGCTGCCTGACAGCAGGTCACATATATTGCATTATATGACAAAATCTATTTCAAAGATTTTTTCAGCAGAACTACCAACAAGCAACATCTACTTTGAATATTGTAGTTGCAAGGCAGGGTGACTGTGGATCACTTTGTAGCATAGATTTTATTCTGTGTAATGGTGGTGTTAAGTAATGCATATATATATGGATAATATGAAGAATGAAGAGGATGACATGGGGTAACAGCAGATCCTGATCCTTCATGGTAAGAAAGGCTGCTGCAGATCTTTTGTTAGTGGTGAGGCCAGGGATAGGAGGGATCATTTAATTTCCCTTTTGATTATATGTTGTAACATCTCAGTGGTACTCATGTCCTGGAGGTTTTTTTAACCTGTGTAAAGGTAGATATGGTTTCATGGTCATTTAAACCTGAAATAAATGAGATCTAGGACTAAAATGTTGCCTCCTTCCTCTGCTTTCCATCCCCACCTATGCACTCCCATTCCTGCCTTTGTTCTGTCACAAAAGTTCACAAGGCCACACAATGATTTGGATCGGGAATCACCATGGCTGAAAATTAACCTGACAGCAAACAAACAAAGAAAACAAATCAACCCTGCCTCCGAAAGCTCTCTACTGATTTTGAGCTAACTTAGTTTCCTGCTTCAGCTCAGCACCTCACAACGCTAACATTTACAACAGTGCAAAGTCAGGCATAGGAAGGATGCAGTCCTTGTTTTGCCACCATTACTAAACTTCCAAGTCTGTAGACTCTGAAGAAGCACAGCATGAAAAGTCTGGGGTGAGTTACAGACTGTCTCAGGTTAGAACAACACCTTCCAGCGAAAATGGGGACCTTCCTGGAGTGGAAAGGAAAACTCCTTCTCCACTTTAGTATACTTTTTGAATTAAAAGGCTTTCAGTCAAAAAATGTAGAAGAAGGAAGCAACAACTATTTACATTTCTTACATTTCTAATTATTTAGAACAATTATATATATATATATGTTAAAA
>WEIV01013490.1:4237-23282 GCA_013390005.1 Calyptomena viridis | reverse complement strand
CAAGAGTAGAAGACTATTATCACTCAAGAGTGTAGTTCATGCAGCTATGAAATTACTGAATACTTTTAGTGCATTTCAATTGAATTTTACAAACCGTGTTCTCTATTTTTTGCACTCGTTGCAAATTACATAGTTAAAAAACATCAGATTCTGATACCAAAGTATTATTTGTTCTCATTCCTTTTTCTAAAATAAATTCAATTTAAAGTACATTATTATTATTAGTANCTAAATAAGAATTAAGATCTTGTTAAATAAGATCCTTGATGCAGTGTGGAGAACAGCTGTTTGAAAAACATTTTCCTTTAATACATAGTTGTAAAAAACTGCAATGACTTGAACTAAGAGTCTAGTCTCTTTCTGCAGCCACAATATTGCACAGTATTGTACTGCAGTAGTACCTCATTTGCAGCAACAAAAGCCCTACAGATTTGCCAACATAAAAGCAGAGCTTTGTGACATGACAGTTGGGTGCCCTCATTAGCTTTGCATCCGTAACAAACACCAGGTAGCGAAAAATCTGGTGGATTTATCTTCACATTACTGATTTCTGTCTTTCTTTGTAAAGGGTATATTTTCTTTAATATTCCAAGTCTATAAATCAGCAAAAAGCAAAAGCTGGAATGCTCATCACAGTGCAAAGCTGATTGAGAAGGAAATAAGACAATGTACATGCTTTGATAAGGAATCTATTCACAGTAGTAGATAAAATACTTCTCAATGAATAAACCCCAAATACCCCAAATTAACCCTTATGCATCATCCACTCCTTGCACAACAAACTCAAATAACCTTCATTTCAAAATGCTATGGAACCAAAAAGCAGATCTTAGGTGACTGTATTTTCAGAAGGTAAATGGATGATAATCAGATGAACAGTCAACATTTGGTTCTTTACTTTCAGAGGAACACAATGTTTCTCCTGCTCAGTTATAAAGCATAATGGATACAAATTAACCTGGAACTTGCCAGAGAATAAAAATTAGTCACATATGGACCTGCATCCCTAACCTGAAGTACAATCTGAAGTGTCCCTAAAGGACTTTCTGAAAATCCCTTTGCTGTATCATGTTCAAGGGATCCCGAGGTCCCAAATATTTTGTCCAGGTCAAAACATCTCACTCAGAGTATTAGTTCAAGCTTCTTGCTAATCCTATGGTGAACAATGCAGATTTAATTTGAGCACATCTCCTCTCCTCTATCTGAATTTATTTTACTCTTCTGAGGAAATAAAGGCAAGAGTAGAAGACTATTATCACTCAAGAGTGTAGTTCATGCAGCTATGAAATTACTGAATACTTTTAGTGCATTTCAATTGAATTTTACAAACCGTGTTCTCTATTTTTTGCACTCGTTGCAAATTACATAGTTAAAAAACATCAGATTCTGATACCAAAGTATTATTTGTTCTCATTCCTTTTTCTAAAATAAATTCAATTTAAAGTACATTATTATTATTAGTATTACTGTGAAAGTCTAGTGAAGTAGAACACAGCTAAAGCTTTTCAGTGCTCCTTCCCTAGTTCAGTTATTCACATTAAGTTAAAAACTTTCACTCAGGAATGTGCAGATGATATTGCTATGGCAACGTTAGAGAAGTGAGTCCAATTTTTGGAAAGATTTGCTATCCAGATTGGTTGCAGTATGACAAGCCAGCAGTTCTGTTCTGGGACCAGTGTTTCTAACCACATGAGAATGGGGGTTAAAAGAACTATGCAAGACCCTCTGCTGGACACTGCAGATGTTCCCACATTTAACACTGGCCTAGGGAAAAACTAGAAATCAAAGGTAAAGGCTACAATGAGATAACTACTTATACTTTATTCAAAAACATGTCAGTGAGTTCCTTCAGCAAAGGACAGCAAGCAACGACAATAGAAGAGGGAGACACTGTAAAATCTTCCAGTCCTTGAGATGTCACAAATTTATGCGCAACAAAGTAAGCCAGATTGGACTCCAGTTTATTGAAAACTGAATTTATTACCAGCAGTAGATATTTAAGGCTTTCACTCTGCATAGCTAAATTTTCCAGTAACTCTCTTGAAAGGTTTAAATAAACAGGAACCATTTGTTCAAGAAAAACTCTCTCTCTGAGTGCTCAGTGTCATCCACAGCAAAATGCAAAGGAAGAAATTTAAATACCTAATACCAGAAACACACTTTACTTAGACATATGTCAACTATAGCAGCCTTAGCTGAATACCATATGCCATGAAGACATGACTTATATTCATATGCATATGCAAGTAATGTGACGTTCTGCTTCTATATCAAATTAATATTTTAAAGGACATTGAAGAAACTGTGGAACAAGGGTAAAAATCAGATAGATTAGTCTTTGGCATTCTCATTACTTAACTTTAAAACTACTTTCTTCTTTTATCAGTCTGTATGATTTAAGAATAATTCTTTAATAAAAGCCAAGATTATGGATAAAACAAGATATAAGGAAAATATAGAAATAGACTCAATTTAATAAATTGTTACCAGATCAAAGACACCCTAGACTTCATTTGAAAACCATATATTTAAAACCACAGAATGGAAACTTCCAGTTATATTGAAAGCCATGTCTTGCAAAGCCTTTCCCTTTTGGAAACTGAACCACAGCCTTGTCCTTTATTTACTGAACTTTCCCTGTACTTTCTCCTCACTGAAGGCTGTCATTACAGACTGCACAGTTCCATGCCAAAAGGGAGAACTAGTCATGAACCTTTGTAGCAGCAGAGGTAAAATGAGGATACCAATAGGAATCCAAGGCATGTGTTAACATTCAGGATCTTAAGCAGAACTCTTTAGGCAAACAAGAATGAACTGCAAATATTATGTATGTTACTGCAAGATGAACATATGCAGCAGAATAAAATGAGCTGTCATTCATTCACTTTACTTCTATTTTTGACATTTTAATTTCCAAATGGGCACCTAGTTTAAAAAGGATCCTCTTCTCCAATCCTCTCTATGATTTCCCAAAACTAGAAGACTCCCTTGAAGTGTTTTAATGAAGAGCAGTGTAGTTTAAATTTTTCACTTGTGTTCAGTTTTGAAGGATCAGTGAGTAAACAACATATATGTACACATCTATCAATGTGGAAAAAAATCTGGAATACTTCTTAATGATGATATTGTAGCAGTGCTGATTTAGGGATTAAAAAAGAATGATTTTATAATCTAAAAACTGAATGAACAAACAGATGCTCCGTAAATAGAAAATTGCCACTAAAATATAAAGTCAATCTGGTATCAGTTAACTAAAATCAGATATATTTAACTATTAATTTTGCCTTGATAAAATTCAGTGATTACCTACCCTTACCATGGCTCTTTGTCATTGTACTGCTTATTACAACACACTGTTCATTAATGTAAAGTAATAAATCTCTCTACACTTATATTTTATTGATGCATGTCTGTGTGTGGGAAAAGAATCTACTGTTGTTTTGATCCTTCAGCTTTTTATGGCTTAAAAAGCAGTGTGTACTCATGGGTGTTCACAGCTTAACTATTTATTCTCATCTATTCTTCTAAGTATCTTATTATTAGCTGGAGTTTGATTTGCTAAATTCTAAATTTAATTGGATTTTGGATGATTTATATAGCACTTGCATGCCAAATGTAATCTTAACTCTTCATTCACAATATTCTCCTTTTGGTGCCACATGTCTTTTTCAGGCAGTCATCTCAAGATGTTTAATACAAAAATAATTGTGCAATACTACAGGGTTTGAGTAGGATACACCAGTTTTTGTAATTATGAAAATGCCCAGGGAAGTGCAAATGAACATTTCCACACATTTTCTATGAACAAGCAAGCTAAAATAAGTGAAATAACTATGTAACTATGAAAACATACTCCTATCATTGGAATTCCAAGAACATCATAAGTAACCTACATTCCTTTTTTCTCCATTCCACAAATTCTCTTGCTAATCTTCCATGACATTTCTATCTAGAGAGGAACTGTCACAGGAGTACAGAACATACATAGGTAAGAACCATCAAAATGAAAAATGTACAGACGAAACAACCAGGCTTCTCCATTTTTCAGACCAGACTTCATCTCAGCAAAGTAGAAGCTGAGGTGTCACAATGTGCCTTGAACAGAGTTCTTTATTCCATTTGTGCTCTGAAGAGGAACTGTGTCAGGTGCATTTAAACATTGTTCTTTTTACATGAACAAAAGCAGTTTTCTTCATTCTTTCTGTTCTATTTAAGTAGTTTCCTTTCTTGCTCTGATGACAGTCATGTAATCCCCTAATTCACATGTCATTTACAATCTGGTTCATAAATGGCAAGATTTATTTTGTTATAACTGACTACACATTTCATGTGCAAAACTAGATGCTAGAAATACTTGGCATTTTTACTCTTACTTAGCTTTTTGATTTGCTCAGTTGAATCCTCTTAGAAATGGAGATAATATTAGCTGAATATTTCAGACTTTGAACAGAACACTTGCTTACCTCCTAGAATCGAATTATTTGCAGTTCTTAAAGAAAAATATCTGTCTTTATCACTATAACTGCCAGTGCAGAAAGGACCTATTTCTAAGTCTGGGATGCATAATAAAGAAAAAATTTAAAACATCTGCATGCATTAAAAAAGTGCAGTTAAATCAGCAAACTAAGCCTGGGCTTAGAAAGGGGTGTAAAGATATAGTATGCTGTTGTATTTTATGCTCTACTGCAGTGAATGAAATTTAAAAACTGAGCTGGAGGCTAAAAACTTCCTTAAAACACATGGCTGCAGACACTCCTGGAATTATGATAAATGCTAATAATTGAACTTAATAAAAAAAATCTTATAAGTTCGAGATAATAATTAATTACTACATCTAAAGAAAGAACACCAAGTGACTGAACAAGACATTTTAGCACAGAGTTACAATTAAGTTCTTCTTTCTTTATCTGATTGCCCCTGCTACATGCAAGGAAATACCAACAGGCATGGATTATTGTCATCCTCCTGAAGCTTCAGGAAACCTGAAGAGATATTCCATAATCCTTTGCTCACTGCAGAGGATCCCAGGGTGGCTCAGAGAAACACTCTAAATATTTAGCACATAATAAGGAGAGAGGTTTGGGGTGAGATAAGTATGTAGGGGGGAGGGAAGGTTGTAAATTATTAAATGCTTCAAGAATTATGACTGTTACTAAAGAGCTGCACAGTTAAACATGCTGTATCTTTTGTAAAGGGAGGTGATTTCAAAACAAAGCAATATTAAAACAGAATCCTGAAATCAGTTTAAAGAACTCAAGAACTCTTCTCTCTTGACAGGTCTATACCATAATATTCTTAACTATAAAGATCCATTCTTCAAAACCTAGCTAAACATTTTGCCACAGCTTTCTGCTATTAATAAACAAACTAACTAGATAAATGCTAGCTTGGATAGGCTTAAATGTGCTGCAATATAATAAACATACCTGTGAACACTCTTAGAAAGTGTTGATACTTCAATGTGCTTCTGAGCAAAATAGCTCAGAATATAAAACTGTTTCTCATATGATGTTTTAAGCCAGACCAGGTGGCAAAACAATCACAAAATTTTGACTTGCTGAAGTCCTCACTTTATTTTCTCTCTGACTCTAGATTTTTTGTAAAGCTTGCACTTAAGAATTATTTGTAATAAACATGAAAAGAAGAATCTCCTTCAAACAGCACTAAAATGGATATATCTCTACATAACTTAAAAAAGCCAAAATCAACATTCCAACTTGAATGTATGTTGTGCATCTCTTTGTTACTAGTAAAGTACATCTTACCTTTATTTATGTCAATTATGTGCATGACCTTAAACATTATTTTCTCTGAGAATTGCTGCTCCTTTCAAAACTGAAAAAAAAAAAAAGAAATGGTCACATTCTACTTTCTTAAGGTCATAATATAAATTGTCACTCCTGTTACTATAGAAACAGAGTGGATTTCATAACTTGATGCATGCAGTGTTAATTGTTCTTACTTCAGCCTATGGATAGGTAGTTAATGGTGCCAGCTGCAGTTAGCACAGACACAGACTATTGTCATCTAATGACAAAGCTGCTGTCTCCTGTCACTGTGAGCTTTCCCAACCAGCAGCAATTCACAAGGGAACATTCAGGCAGAATGAAGAGCTGTTCACAGGCCTCTCATCTGTGGCTGAAACAGAATTCCCTGCAGGAATTGTTTTCATATGAAAAACAAACATGGCACAGCACAGAGTGCTTCTTCAGATTGTCCAGTCAGGTCAGTCAGTCAGTCAGAAAAACTGTCTTCTATGTGGCAGCTTATAAAATTTGGGTTGTACTGAGGAGAAGTTCAGGTGACACCCCACGTGCAGTGCCAGCTTTCCCTAGGACAGCCAGGTACCATCAGCTCACAACTCTGCTCTCTGTGCACTGCACGTTTGCACCTTGGTATTAGAAACTAATGGGAAGGTGTTAAGTAAATGTAAATACTGCAGCTATTACATGTGGGCTCAGATTAGGCTCATTTAGAATATGCATGTGGATAGTAACATAAACTGAAAGCAATATGGGATAAGACAACCACTATCCAAATTCCAGTGTCATCCAATCTCAACCCAAAACTAGATTGCATGAGTTTTAAAACTGATGTACTGTAAAGTAATGAGTTACAGGTCCCACAGAATGACAGGTAGGGATCACTGGGGATTTGGATGCCACCTTTCCTAACACACAAACACACCCAGTGCCTTGCATTGACAGTTTTCTTACATGTATTATACCAGAGTTGATTTTTGCATCAATTTAGGAAGTGTACCACCATTTCAATTCCTCTGGATCTTTATTTCACAAAATCACAAAGTGGTTGAGGTTGGAAGGGACCTCTGGAGGTCATCTTGTCCAACTCTCCTCCTCAAGCAGGGTCATCTAGAGCAGACCATGTCCAGACATCTCTTGGGTTATCTGGCCAACAACCTCTGCTCTTTCTTAGTGTATGGTTAATAAAGAATAACCATCATAAGTGTTAATAAAAGTAATGCTATTGCTTATTAAAATTTGGCTTGAAATATGAAAGATTTATTCCAAATCAGTTATTCTCAGTTCCTGTTAATTTGGTTATAATTAATGGGGAATATTATCTCCTTGCAAGAGATGCAGCTAAAGTATATTTTAAATATTAATGAGCTTATTCTTTATAAGGATAACTGCAATGCTTAATGTAGATTATTCAAGCAGACAGATGCTTTTCTTAGAATTAAGGTGCTTCAAATCAGTAGGTTGACAGCTTAAATATAAAGCACTGTTTTCTGTACTTAGCCTCAACACCATACCATACATAAATTGCACATGGGATCATATTTCCCTCTGACATATGTCTCTGCAATTTGGTTCTGAAAGTCTCTCAGAAACCAATACTATATGGAAAACAACTGGCTTTTCTTGTCAGTTTGCCCAATGTAGAACTGACAAAAATGTAATGAATTAGAGCAGTGTATCATCAAACCCAGACATTTATGCAAAGTACTATGAAAACTGAATTATGGCTCAAATTATACTTGAAAACGTCTGTTTAGAGGTCCTATCTGTGAACACTGGAAACTATAACACACAAAATGTTGATGGTGGTATAATTTGTGAACACCAACAATGACATTAGCTGCTGCTGGACAGATAATACCACAGAGCCACAAAACTCCTGTACAGTTCTTTCATTAATCACTTCTCCTCAGATCCCAAGAATTGTCACGTACGGATTCTTAGTCATGAGGTTTTATGTAGTGTATCCCCACATGTCTCTGACTACTGAGGATTTCCCAATTCCCTTGGAATCTTTACTCATATTCATACATATGTACATACATACCCTACTTATTTTGTATTTAGGTCACATCAGCTCTGCACACACAGCAGCACCAAACAGGTCACCATATGTCCAAAAATTCCACATATATTTGTTATGTATGTACATTCTGAAATGTGCCTGATTTACTACAGTGAGCATAAGCATTTGTTCAGAAATACAGGAACCACAGTTAGAATTTTATCAATGTCTTAGCAACACAGTAAGTACAGGCTTTTGGGGAAACATCAAACTTACTGCATGTGTGCTCCATAGTGCACATACACATGAAATTTCCCAGGAAATCTCAAGCAAACGTGATAGTCCTGTATTTTCCGAAGTTTTTTGGTTTGTTTTTTTCTTTTTTGGCAGACACCCAGGTTGGAAAGATTCTGCTGTAGCCCCATAAGCTATATTTGGTAATAACTCACTTCCCAGCAAGCATCTATAAAACCATGTGAGAGGAAAAACAAGGTTCTCATTCTCACCCATTTGAAAAGAACCAACAGTGTTCTCTGCAAACGTGGCTTGCTGTCTAAAGTTGGCAATGGCTCTGACTGTGATTCCTGCCCTTCAGGCCCTGGCACACTTGCCCACAGCCCGGCTCATTTGCTCAGGACAGGCACTGAGCTGGGGCTTGGAACAGAAACAAAGTATCATCACTGAAGTCGGGTTGACTTTTTTTCTAACAAGTGTTTACTTTGAGCAAGTAGAGCTAAAATAAATATACCATAATAGGAAGAGAGTAATTTAGGCATATTTCAGTATGCCAGGCAACTTGACCCCCATAACACTTTATTATGCATAACATTAAATACTTCACCATCATTAATAACACTACAGCATATCACAGTACACTGTTTTCTAACCTGAACTGAATCAGCATGTGCTGTGTGGCAAAAAAGGCTTAGGAAAACTAAGTAAGAACAAATTGCATACAGTGATATAAAGAACAGCAGTACAATTAAAATTTGGAGAGCAGTAGTCCAGCAAAAATGGCATTCTTCTTATATTCCAAATATCAAGCAGTGAGATCAGACAAATCACTTGGAAAAAGTTTACTGCAAAACACTTCTATAGGTGGGGCTGCATCTCTTATTGAATTCAGGGAAAGTACAGGAGACAATCTGTACCTGTGATAGGGTTAATTAAATATGCAACTTCAGAGAGATTATCCTAAGATCTGCTTTTGGCTCCCTTCTATTCCATGGGACATGCCTGAAGGATGGGGAGAAGTTTCTTACACTCGACTACCTTTTGTGCTTGTACCAGCACAGAGTAGTGATTTAAGGTCTTGACTGAGAAGTAAAAAAATTATTATTATTCAGTCAAACAACTATTCACCAAGTTTATGGTATTTGCATATTGAATATTGAATATGAATATTGACCAGCTGAATTCTTTCTTGGGACTTCAGAGTAAGTCTTTACAGAACAATGTATACAGTAAGGGGAAAGATCCAGTTCTTTCTGAAATCCAGGGAGATTTTGTGCACATAAGAAAATCAGCTTGTTTTCTTACAGGTGTCTTTTGTAGGCAGCTGTTAATTTTCTTGATATCTTTTGTGCTTTCATTGTATTTCACTATACTTGGCATGGTGGAGAACACAACAAACAAACAAAATCACCAGTTCACATGGGTTTAGCCTTTAGTTGAGGATCTGCTGCAATAGCACTGCTGCTGCCCTTCTGTCTCCAACAGCTTTCAAGCTGAGATCCTTCTTCACTCATCCTCTACCAACGGTAGCAGTACATGAGCTTTGGGTACCACAATATCAACAAACATGCAAGAGCAACCAGGAGTAACTGCCTGTGCCTGCAGTAGTTACTGCATTAATCTGCCAGTAACTGGAAACTGATCCAGAAAATTGCACTTACATGAAGAGTGTGATTGATTTTCATGGGTCCATTGGCAAAAATAAAAATGTAGCATTCTGCAAATATATATAAGGATTTTGGGCGAGTTCTGGTGGGAAGAACAAAGAGTTAACCATTTATTTCACTAAGCACATTAATGCACAGAACTACCAGACTGTTTCAAATTTGTGTTGTTTAAATCAGCTTTTCAAAGCAGTACACTTTCTATTTTGTCCACAACGAATTTCTAAAAAACAGTCTTCTAAACAGACATGTATTTTCAGCAAGATCCATCAAAAATATTTATTCCTCATATCAAGTTTTTCTTCCAGAAATTCAGCCATTAACAATTCAGTGACTTAACATTAAAACTATTGAATGTAGTAAAACATAATAAATCTTACAGATATTCATGGAGAAGGATAAAAAAACCGCTTGGATGTTTTCTGTTAAGTTGGCAAAACCCAAGTAAGATAGCACATATATTTGTTTATCCAGTAATTCCACTTCAAAATGGAAATGGACATTTTTCCACACCATAAAAGTAATTGCACCAAAATGATATTTTACATCTCTAAATTATGTTCACAAGGCCAAACATGATTTTATATCTGTTCACGGCTTCCCCATTTATAGTCAGTATGATCTGAATTCTACTGACAAATCTTCTACATGGTATGAAAAGTAAAACTTGTGCATCACTAAAGAAAGGCAGAATCTGTTAAACATTCAGTACATATTTTTTGTAGATGTAAAATTTCAGCCTCAAGTAATTTTTTTTTTTTAAATACAACTTTTACTGTAAGTGTTCACAAAGAACTTGATCAGGATTACAGCATTCCTGCATCAGGCACTTTTGTACAATTCCTATGCCTATTTCTGTCCCCTGTGCATCACACAGCTCAGTGAGATGTCAGCACTAACACAGACAACATGCAGAAGTCATGAGGTAAAGAAATGAGAATGTTTGATGCACTGAAGCTGTACTGTACTGATTGATGTACTGTACCACCAGCTCACCTGAACGTGCAACATTACCTGCAACAACTTGAATGCAGAGTGCAGGAAGAAACCTTTTGCTCACAGACTTAGCAAAGAGTTGGGAAAAAATAAGAGAGGAAAAAAACAGAGAAAAAAACAGAAAGAAGAGGGAAAAAAAGTGTTTCCTTATGTTCAGACAGCACCTTCTGTGTTTCAGTTTGTACCCACTGTCCTGTCACTGGGCACCTTGAAAAAGAGCCTCATGCTGTTTCTTTACAACCTCCCCTCAGAGATTTCTGCACATTGACGTGGTGCCCCCTGAGCCTTCTCTCTTCCAGGCTAAGCAGCCCCTGCCTTTCCTCCCAGCAGAGACACTCCAGTGCCTGAACTCTCTCCACGCCTGTGAGCTGGACTCTCTCCAGCAGCTTCTTCTCTGTTTTGTAGTGGGCAGTGCAGAACTGGCCACTGCACTCCTGTGCTGGGTACAGGCACTTGGTAACCATTCATTTCTCAACACACAGTTCAATGGGAGATAATTAGCCTGCACATCCTTCACACATTTCTGTTCTATAAGTAAATTTCTAGAGCTCACAGTGCACTTAATAGAAATTTTTAGACACTAATATGGAACACTTCCAAGCCACGCTCCCTGTACAGCTATTAGAGAGGGATTGAGACAGGATATTACTTATTAACAACATTTTAATGCAGGCTGCCCTGTTCAGCAAAGCAAATTTGGTCTGGGAAGAAACCTTTCCCCAGCAGCTCTTAAAATGATGCAGGTAATATTCTGTCTGATCAAAAGACTGGCCAGTTTCCTTCTGACCACATCCTTCTCTGCTCTGACAGTGAATGCAATGAAATACAAGCCTGCAGGCACATGCTGGAGTAAAAATATTTTTAGATTTTTAATCCCCTGGCTGGATAGAGCCATATTAAATATAGATTACCTTTTATGACTAGAGATAAAACTAAATGAAAAAAGGAAAAATGTCACTGAATAAAAGAGAAGTGTGGCAATGAAGTGTATGACATACTGTGGATACTACAGTATAGAGAAAGCTAACGTTTATGTTTATCATATGAACCAGAACAATGAAGATAGTATTTCTGGTGCATATAATTTTAATAGCTTATAAATACATTCTTACTCTAATTCTGTGACTGAACCATCCTTGAATTTACAGGGCCTTGTTTTAAAAAGTCCTTTATACAAAATGAGATTCAAGCACTGAAACCTCAATTTATAAAGTCATGTCTAGCCATATAGAGAAAATATAACAATTAATTTTCCATTTAAAAAAAATTTAAAATTGGTGATATTTGTACTAAATATGCAAAACTTCAGTTCCTTTGGCTACCCTTGCAAAACCGACCAGTACTATTGTGTTGAAGGATTTAAAATACAACATATTACTATAAACAGTATGATGAGCTGATCTTTCAACTAGGTTTTCACTGTGTTGGTACAGTCAACAAGTTAGAGTCTTCCCATTATAATTTTAAATACATTTATTTGGCTTTGCATTCAGGTTTCAGGATACCTTCTTGTGTTATCGATAAAATTTATATTTTCCAGAAATACAATTGCCTTTAGTGTGGAACTACAGACCAGGCAAACCAGCCAATCCTCACGGTGAGGAACCATATGGTTCCTCATATGTCATGAGTTAAGTGAGATGGAACTGGGCAGTTGTAGTGAATAAGTGACTGCTGGGAAGGACTACTGTGAAAATTGTTTGACTACACTGAACAGTTTAGCAGTAGACAGAGAGAAAAAATATTAAATCTTCTGTTTTAAAATGCTACCCCCAATTTATCCTATTTAATGCAAGATTCATATAGCAAATCATTTCTGTTTGGAGCAGAGAGAATATAGGATGGACTGGGAAAAATGCAGGTGTTCCAAAGAATGGCTCATAACATTCATGTTAACCTTTAATGGAAGTAGGAAGCTTTTCCTGTGCAAATGCTTCTTTAACTACTCCAGAATCCAAATTTACTGATTTAATCTGGAAGCTTCTTTTAATGTACAAACTTAAATTTTTTTTTGGCATATCTTAATGACATACAATAAAACTGAAGGGGGGCAGAGAAAAATGAAAAAAAAAAAAATCAACTCCCCCCCCTTTGTGCACATTTTTCTGCTCTGTGATACATAAATCAGCCATCTGTTACAGGAAAAAAGGCAACTAACACTTGCACTTCCAACACAGCCGGAATAACGAGGTGTCTAACTACACAGACAGTGGGATCCTAGAAGTTCTGCATTTTGGGATTTTTTTTATTTTTTCAAAATAATCTAATTGGGGGGGGGCATTGTTTCTTTGTTTGGCTGTTTCCCCTCCTCTCCCCCCCAGAATATCTCTTTTCCCAAAATGGCACGGCAGACATCTGAAACACAGATCAATTGGGAAACTGGGGAAGTTCTTAGTGGGCACAGCTCTGGCCAGAGCTTTCACAGAATAAAAACTACCACTTAGAACTGACTGACTGAATTTAAGGGCTCTGCTCCAAAAACAGTGCAGAACTCCAGATTTGCCTATTGCATAGAAGGGAAAAACATTTGAGTTCAACCTCTTTGCACCAATGAAAAAGGATTATTTGTGTTGAAACTCCATATTAAAGTGTAATATTTATTTTTGTAAAGACAGAATCATTAAATACAGTGAAGCATCTATTGCTGAAGTGACTTGCAGCACACCATTTATAACACTTTTAATTCATAGTTCTATTTCTGGATATTTCTTTTTCCCCGTTCGAAATTTTGAAATTGTTCACAGCTGACAGAGGAAACTGAAGGAAGCCTTTCAATAATTGTGTATGTGGATGAGAGGTGGTTAAATTTTGAAGGTCTAAGGAGTCAAGAGAACAGTAAGCACACAAAGGCAGTTTGATTAGAGGGTCAGACTGGTCTATGTTTGATCAGGTGTTACACATTCTTGCCCAAAAAATGTTCAAACTTGTGCAAACTTTCAATACACGACAGTATGTAGAATTTAGAGCATAATCCTTCACCTCACATATCGAGTTGCTTGTGAGGAGTTCCTCTCCTAAAATGTCTTCTATCAAGACTTCATGTTACCTAAGACAGCATGTCCATAGAATTCTCCTCTTTTCATCACTTTTCCAAAGAAACAGCTGTCAGCATAGTAAAATTATTTCTGTTTCCAATGGTCTCTCCCCACCTCGTGATCCATTTTCCAAGTCCTGTTATTTTCTCCCTTCTCCTTTTGTAAGATCACCTTCTACTGATGGCTGTCCAAAGGGGGGTTCCTTTGAAAGCCTCCCCAGCCAGGAGACACAGTTGTGCTGGGTTTTGACCCCGGGGCAAACCAGAGCAGCAGCACTCAGTACACAGGCACAAAACAGTCCAGAGCTGCAGTTGATACTTCGTGTTTACATTAATTGTTTCTCCATTTGAAACAAATGTTTATTTAAAGCTGATTGAGGTAAGAGCTGACACAATGTGCCATTTATATCATCAGTGTCTTTGCCACTTCATCTCAGCAGGTTTTACTTTGAAGAAGCAAAAATAGCTTCATCAGACACAGAAAGCAAATCTTAAAGTTCTGGTTAATCAGCATCAGTCTGTGAAGAAAACAGCAAAGTAATGAAATCTTCACTTCTGAATAATTGTACTTGGGAAGCAATGAGATTCCAGCACAAATTAATTCTGAGCATCCAGCTCAGTTTTCAGCTAGAATCAATCAAGTACTGGAGCTGAATTCACAGCTCTTCACAGCATACTCTTTAAGGTAGGATGCAGACACCTTAAAAATAAAATAAAATTAAGGCACTAAATTAATTTTTTTTACACAGGAGATCCATTACTTGTACAATAGAAAAAATTTGCTGATATAGGGAATTTTAATAACCTTATGTTCTCAATGTTCCAAATACAAGTGATGGACACATTGGAAGAGATATAGAGATATTTCTCCTGCCCCCCCTCCCCCAAATCAGACTGCAAATGTGAGAAAAAAAAATAAAATTCAGATCTGTTAAAAAAGCATCCTAATTAGATTACCATGACAATTTATGCTAACAATAAATGTGGTATTATTTAACAAGATGGTAAATTAGCACAGTGAAGCAGTTGCTCATCAATGTGCTGTAGATAAGTTTACCATTGCCCATTTTTCAATGGTTTTTGAGTAACTACAGATTTTTTATCAGTTTTAATATTTACCTCCCTCAAATCCCACAAAAACAAACCACTTTCTAAAACCTATGGACTATAGTAAAGCAAGATTTCCCAAACTCTCCATTAAACAAATCCCCAAAGAGTTATCCATAAGTGCCCAGGATCAGGAATATTATTTGCCTGGCTAAATTTCCAAGGTTGGCAGCAATACTAATATCTGATTTAAACTGATATTTCTGCCATAATAAGAATATGGAACCTTATTCTTTCTACTTAAACTTTCCAGTGAACGTTCATCTTTTCCTAATTGGAGGCTGTTCAGATTTCTGAAAGGCCCCTTCTGCTCCTCACAGTCAACTTTGCCCTTCTTGTTAGGAATGCCAACTTCCTTGCAGGTTTTCTCAGGTAATTTTTTACAACTGATAGGTGTTTACTGTCATAATCCTTACTACCTTTTTTTCATAGAGAAGATTGATATATTCTCTCAAAAGTATATATTATTAATCTAACATTTGTGACTACTCAAGACAGTGAGAATCAGTTAAGGAGTAAGATGGTAATTCTCATTACAAAAGAAAGCAAAAAACTGAATACAGTATACAAAAGTCATTGTGTTGAATCTGTGTGTGTTTTGGAATCTAACTTGAAGGTTTGGTAGCAACTTCATTTACAAAGCTTGCAATCTAATACAAAATTAGACAGACATGATTTTTGTTGCCAAAACTTAATCAGAACATTAAAATCCTAATGATCATCTATTTTTGAAAGTACAATATTCTACAGAATAGCTGCAGAACACTGGAAGGATTATTTTACTACTTGTTTCCCAGAATTCTAAGTCAACCTGATCTAGAATTGGAGCAATTTTAGCAAGTCTGTCCTAACCCCCCCACCCCAACAATCTTCTGTTGTTTTATATCACGTGCAATCTTTGCACAAAGTTCATAAAAAAACTCAATCATAAATTTTGAAGAGGAATCCACATCAGCCACACTTCTCAGAATGAATACTTCGTTCCAACAACTCTATAGAAGTATAATGAAATAAAGCAGCTAAAGTGCTATCTAAGATATATCATAAAATTTCAGATCTTTCACAACCTGGGTGTGACAGGGAGGGAAAGGAGGCAGGAAAAATTTTACCCACAATAATAACTTACACTGTCTTAAATACCCAGTTACAGAAAATAAGTATCAGGTAAAGAAAAAGTAAGAGGAAAATGCAGCAATTCCATCCTAGGTTAGAAGTAGGCTGAGTGAGCCAAATGTAGCCTGAAATCATTCCACCTTAGCTAATAAGAATTTACAACTTGCTCCAATGTAGGTCTCTGAAGTGGCTGAAAACATTTTTTTCTAATTTTATTCTATCACTGCACACATCTATCTTAAAGAAAATGTGTCCTTAAATGCACAAATATAACATATGGTAATTATTCCATTCCTTTGGGTACTTGGCCAGTCTTCCAGAACCCAGTGAAATTTAAAAGGCATTAAAAGGGTAGAAGAAATTCTAGACCAACTGGAGATCTGATAAACCCCAAAATGCTTTGGAAAAATAACCTTCTTGTGACCAGTATTAGCTGGAAAATGTCTCCATTATTCTGCTGTACTTCAAGGCAAATGCCTAAACCTTTAACAACTCTCACAAGTTTTTAGCAGTTGAACATCTGGAATTCTGAAAAACTTTTCTGAAAAGGAAAGAATCAATCATTTTTTTATAATAAACCCATCACTAATTTAAACTGTAACTTGTGTAATCCCTAGAACCTGTACAATTGTTGTGAAGTGGGATTTTTATCTGAAGAGAGACTCACTGTACTTTGTCTTCAGACTTCAACTGAATGGTTTCTGCTGAAGATCCCATGATAGTGGAGTTGGTCAGTTTATGTGGTAAGGAACAGTTCACCCTGGAGATCAGTAATAATACCAAAATAATTTCAAAATATGTAACACCAAGCACTAAAAAAGCATGCTGATGAAGGAGCATAGGCTGTTCTTTTCTTGTCAGCAGTGTGTGTTCAGCTAGGGGAGAAAGGTTTAAGTTTTCTAAAAATTTCTAAATATTCCAGAACTACAAGTATTAGAAAATATAAGGTGATATAAGGTTCTATCTCATATTAGAAAACCATATAATTTCACGTTTTAATCAAGCAGTGAACCTCCCACTGCAGAGTAATCTCTGCATCTCCAATGCTTCATCTCCTCAGCACTTACCAAACCTCTGAACTAATGCTCATTTGCTTTACAACAGTAAAACAAAGACCTTTGTAAAACTATGTGTGTAATACCTGCAGAATTGGGAACCTTTAGTCCCTCAAAAGTATTTGTCAAAAGTCACTTGTGTACTGAGTGAATTTTGCTAATTCATGGTGGTATTTCTTCTGCCCTTTGCTGTAAGTAAGATATGCATGCACAGTTCTTTGCTACAACCTATGCTCTTGGATACGTTATTCAGTTTGAGATGGTTTAAATGCCTTATGGTATTTTAGGATCTATTTCAGTAAATTAGGGAGTTAATGTTATGAGAACTCCTTCATTTGTTTTTTCCAGTCCCCCATCTCCCTGCTGTTGGCCAAGGTGTGTCACAGAGACAAAAAGAACCATAAAACACATAACTTGTGTATCATCTAGATAGAGCCAAAATGAGCAAATATCCAGTACTAGATGAGTTATGTCCTTTACTGGAGGAAAAGGGAACTTCCAGGAGTGCTTCCTGAGCTTCCAGTTACTGGCACAAACATGGACACTGACCACAGAAAACTAAAGGTGCCCTTTCAGAAAATGTCAGAGGATCACATTCCAGCCAACATTTCTGTGTTGCCTCTGGAAGACAGACAGAAGGCAGGCACTTTGATGTTATAAAAATATATAACTAAATTCTTAAATAAATACATAGTTTTCCACAAAGAGATTTGCCCACTTAGTTCTGCTAATACCACCTTCATTATCTTCTACTGTTGAATCAGCCCCAGGAGGGGAAGATCTGAGTTTTGATAACAGGTCTTTCAGTTGTTACAAAAACACAGGACCTTAAACACAACACATTGGTGTCTTCATATGACTTTCTAACACCTGCAACTAAAAAGGAAATAATTAATTCACCTGAGACCAAATCTGAAATTATCACATCAAAGGAATGGATCTGAGAGTTAACAGTACATTAAACAGTCGTGTTTTCTGGAAAGGTAACTGGAATGAATATCAATAAATAAACATCTTCTTGAGATTTACTTCTGAGAAATAAACCAATTGGAAGCTCACCAATAAATGAATACTGTTGGAAAGATAGAACACAGGACACATCAATCTAAGTATGATGATTTTGCAAATATTGGAACAAGAATCATATTTGAAAGCTTTCTTTTGTTTGTCTCAATACTGATAGTCTTCAGCTGTAACTGTTTCTAAACCACATAAGCCTAGAAGGTGACCAAGTATTAACTGAAAGCTCAATGTTTCCTCATTTCTCATCACTCACTGGAGGATGATTCTTCTTTCCTCTTGCTTCAGAAGCTGAAAGCTCTCTGTTCATTTGTTATGATTTCCCAGGAGATCAAGGGAGACAGAAATTACAGTCATGACCACAGCTCTCAGCATTTGCTTTGTACCCACAGCATCTCAGATTTCAGTTTTGTTTTTTAATGCTTGGTAGTGACCCACATCAATGCAGTTCGAAGAAAACATTATTATATAAAAGTCGCTGCCGAGTCCAAATTAAAGATCTCATAATTGATCTGAATGACAGGTCTGTCTGAAGCAGAAGGCTTGAATTGCAAGGCTTGCTTCTCCTTAAACTAATGGTAGACTCCTCTGTGGTCTCAGTTTCACTCTTTATTGCTTAAATTAGAAGATCAAAATACAGCAGTTAGCAAAGATGTTTTGGACCACGTTTATTTCTGAAATTACTCCTTTAGCTTGATAAATCAGGGGTGGGCATTTTTGCTTTAAAAAATTGCAGTGATTCTAGTGTTTTACTATGAGAAATGCTAATTGTTATTATACAGACAGGCAGTAAATTTAGAAATAGAAAAATAAAGCTTAAGCAACAGCAAGAAATTAAGGACTTCAAACACTGTCTAGGTAGCCACTGGCTGCACAAAATCCACAAACCAAAAAGAACCACTGGCTTAAACTAGTACTTCATGGTCACTAGCCTTTAATTTCCATGCTTTGGGAAACTTTTAAACTCATGTTTCTATGTGACAGAACTCAACATAACTGCAAAGATGGTGACAATTATCACAAGCACAGGAAACGAGGGGCAGTAAATCTACTTT
>WEIV01013487.1:5547-16238 GCA_013390005.1 Calyptomena viridis | reverse complement strand
GAAGACAGATGGGTAGACTTGCTCTGCAGACCTTTTATTCTTAGGACCAGCCAACAAGGTGCATCTAAAAAGGAAGATGAGCCACAGATATAGAATGTCTTGAGCATTATATTAATTCCCCAAAGCAAAAATTATGTGCAAAGTGCATTTTCTCTAAAGACTAGCTGGTTTCATCACCACAGAAAAGACAATGGGTCATCCAGAAACCCATCAATAATTCAATTGTTGTCTTTCTTGGTTTAGCTGGGTAGTTGTATCAGGCAGCTGGCTGGCTCTTACATGTGAAAACCCTGTAGAAGCTCTAAAGTAAACTGTGATATCTTTTCTCAGTCACTGTAAGTATGAACTTAATAAATTATTTCATGTGATTTGAATAGATATTCTACTCATGTTATTCTGAGTTCAAGTTAAAATAAACTATAAAACAAGGTTTATTGAGTTGTCAAACAACTTTCTACTAACAAAAACATTTCTTGTACTTCCTCCTTTTCATTTTCATGTCTATCAAATCAACACCTCTTTGGGGGTTTACAATGTTCAGAAATAATGTGAAATGCACTTCTACTTTAACCAAGTAATGGCTGTTAGTTTCATCATGGAAAAGAAAATTATGCAGACGATCTTCACAGTGTATTTTAAGAATATCAACATACACACATCAATTACAAATATAGTTACTAATATTGCTACATTTAAGGCATATGTATGTAAGGTGCCCAATTATACTATTAACAAACAGCCCTCTTATATACATATACATTTTTGAAAAGAGAATTCAGTCTATTTAACAATTCACTAAAAAAGCTATTCCTTAGCTCATCCCTGCCATAACCTGCTCTATTCAGAAACATATGGGAAAAGACATTAAATAACCAGTGAAAACCACAGACTTCTGGTATTAGTGCTACACATTGCATACCCCTATTCATTATTCCACCTCCCTTGTTTAATTTATCATTAAGACTCAGTGACCCTACACTAAATTTAAAGCAGATCCTTCCTTCCTCCCATGCCTAAATTCACATTCTTTTCTAGCTGGGGATGCCCTCAAGTATTAGCCACTCTACAGGGTTTCTCTAATCTCAGCTCTGAACTATGTTGTCCTATAGAAGCAAGAAATTGCTGGTTTACATCTTTAACTATGGAATCTTCCACCCAAAAAAACCTGCTCCTTCACTTACTAAGACAGAGAAAAAGCTTTTATGTAGAACATATTTAACATATTCAAAAATTATGTATTTCCCTCTATATGTTATAAAGTAATCTATTTTAAAGCACTGCTTCCCTGTACTTGTGTTCCAAACACAATTTCATTGGAAGCAATTTTAAAGCTTTCAGCTGTTTATTGTTACATCTTCAAAAAGCCAGATCTTTACCTGCATTCCAAGTCCCTATGAAACATATTTCCAATAAACAAATTTTTAAAAAAGCAAGAAAACACAAAGATGACAACAAAACCCCCAGCTATTAGATTTGGTTTTGTTTTTAACATAGGAACTAAAAATATATAAAAATATTAAGACCTCTAACCTCTTTCATTTCTTTTTACTGACACAGTTTGCAGTTTAACAGTAGTGGCAGTACAGGTGAAAATATATTAAGTTTTCTGAATGAGGGACAAGAGTCATCATTGTCACCATCTGTACACATTTGTCAACTACACCCATCTTCCTCTTCACAAATTTGATCTGCACCAGGATTTTAAAAAGTTAAAAACACTAAGGCCGTGAATGAAGCAGAGAGAAAATTCTGTAAAGTTAACAAAAAGAATCAGGCAGAGGTGCAATCCAAATATAGACTTTTATCTCCACCAAAAGAAATCATACAAATTTGGTTTGGTTTCATGAATAGAGCTACTTTTAGCATATTTAAATATGTTTAAACATATTTCCTCAGAAAAGAGAATAAAGCTGAAAAGAGCTGCTGCAACCTGACCAAAAATCCCAATCTGCATTCTGTCTGCCTCTAGTTTCTTTAATTTAAGTCTTTTCCCAAACAAGTCAGTACTCAAACAAGTGTCCATGAGTCATATATACTTGTAGAATATAAAAAGATGATGGAGAAAGCAAATTAGTAAGGTTCAAGTTGTCAAGTTATCAGATAACAGAAAAATATTAGGAACAGTTAAAATAAACACACTAAGCCAAGAGCAACAGTGGAAAACCTGAAGTCCAAGTTCTCCACAGGTGCAGACGGGAGGGTGAAGGGAAAGTGTTACAGGAGAACGAAAATAAACAGTAACTGTGAACTTTACAGATCTGGTACACAGAACAATTTGGACACAAAAATCACCTGGAAACCTCTTCAATGAGGAAGTTTTCTTTACAAGCAGCAACTATTCCATGAAGAAAAAACGTGCTGTTGAGGCCCCAGTTGTGCAACCTGTAGTTCAGGCCTTCTTCCTGAACTAGACTGGCTTTCCAGAACTGGACTGCCTAAATTAAAAATGTAAGTAGTCTACACAATCAAAATCAGATTTCCCTTTAAAATACCAAAAGTTTAAAAGAAAACTACATTATTTTGTTCCACTAAGTGCACAGCTGAGTCTCTGAATGCAACAGGCGTTTATTCACTAGATCCTCAATGGTGACCATCTTCTTCAGTTGTCCGGCTTGAGTAATCCAGAAAAACACACTGCTGAAACCACAGAACTGTTTCATGATGGAGGAGTCAATATTTCTTGAATATACAACTAACTGCAATTTCCTTAGTGTTTGACCAAAATACTACAGGGAGTTACCTCCTTTGCAGGTTCCAGTCTTTACAAAGCTTACCATTCATACGCTGCAGAACCACAACAGAAAACTTAATGATCACTTCAGAAAAGGAGCTAATATGAAGCTATTCTGATCATTTTTCCATTTGATTGTGCAAACTTGTCATCTCACTGAAAGATCTGAATAAAGGTTAACTTAATTAATTAAACATATGCAAATATTTTTCTCTGTGCTTTTCGGTCTTAGCTTGACATGCAATTCTATAACTATTAAATATGCAGTGAACACTATTCCATTTAACAAAAGAAATTACTTAAATTACAGATTATTAAATCTTGGCTACTCATTTCCCCCAAAACACCTCCAATACTGCACAAAATTAACATAGTCTCCCATCAGAATTCCTCTATCTAAAATAAAACTAATAAAACTAGAAACTATGTATTACAAAACAATACTCTTGGATAACAAATATTAAGATCAGAAAAGATCTATTCAGCTCAAATTAACACATTTCTATAAATCAAAGCAACATTCATCCTCACTTTCATTCCTGTTACAGAATTATCACCTCAATAGCCAATAAAAAGAAAGACCTAATGAGGTATTTCAGTATCTCCCAAAGAAATATTTTCAGCTCTGTTTTTCTTTTAAGTGCTTGAAAGGAAAAGAATAATGAATTGCTCCAGTGTAGTCTTCTTTATTATTCTGCTATAACAACAAGAGTTTTTATTTTTCACATACTTCAAGATATTTTTTTGTCTCACTGCAACAATGGCAAAGGAAACCTCTGACCAGAAAGGACAGTTATTTGACAGAACAGAGAAGTGCTGCTTTGAGCAGCAAACTACTTTGTTTCTACTGATGGGTAATGGGGTGAGATGACAAAGATTTATTGGGTAGCTAAGGGATATCTGAGAGCTCTGCACTATAATACCCAGAAAACAATCCAATATCCTGTAGAAGTAAGTTTCCATGAGAGACAAGGATCTAGACTTCTACCAGGAAACAGGTCATTCAGCTATATCCTCTTGAGTTTCCAGGACCACTTCTACCTATTAAGATGAATCTCCACTACTGGAGACAAGCAAGCACATTTCACACTGAAAGCATCCACATACATCATGGGGTCCATTGACTGGAGATGGGAAAGACAAACCTGCTACAGTCCAGCAAGAACCACCTGGAAATTTGCAGAAAGGACAGAGATTTTGCTGATCATGGAGAGTATGCCCTGGACCTAAAATTGTTTCAAACAGAACAGTGAAATCATAATCACCTTTTTCATTACCTAGGTGAGAGTACTTAAAAGAAAACAATTAGAGGCACATCCAACAGATCAATGTATGTAACAGGCAGATTAATGGGACTTAAGGAGTAGAATAGATTTATTAGTACTTTTTTTTTTGTTGTGTCTGGAACTAAAAGATCAGCCTCGAGTAACCACAACCTGGAAAGCTTTGTGGATATCCTTCCAGGTCTCTCTTGTCAGAAATGTTTCAAATCAACAGGACACACGATCCTTTAGCACTCACACAGATGTACCAGAAAGGAATAGGCCTTCCTGAAAGAACGGATACTTTCTAAGAGAGAAGTCAGGTCTCTGAACATCCTTATTAATGCAAATCACTACCATGACATGGGCTATGTGAGGCTTAACCACACAAACTATCAACAGCAGCTGAGAAACATTTTATAAAGAGCTTGTGATCCTGCCCGGGCCAGCGAGTTGCCACTTATCCACCAACCACCAGAAAAGGGATAGAAAGCAAAGTATGTATCCAGTCACATGGAAGGCATCACTGCTGACAATAAATTTGGTGATTCATGTTGCAGCCCTATGTTTAAAACATGCATGGATAGCAGTCCTGACACACTAAGAATCAAAAAAGTTCTTAGGCAGAAAATGAGCTACAATGTACAGACAGGCATCTGGCACAGACCGACCTCCTCAAGTAGTGAAACCAGCTCAGTCACATAAAAACTCTCCACATGAATGCAAAAATAAAGGCATTTGGACACTCTATTTTAAAGATAAGTATCCTCATCTTGTATTCATTTTGAATATTTGGAATAGTTTCTGTAAAATCCTCTTCCTTGAAATAAGAGGCCATTACTAAAGCCCAGTGGATTAGAAGATCCAGAAAAGGCCTGCCTGCAGATGTCTTATGAAAACGAGTTCCTGAAAAGCAGCAGGAAAAAACACTGCAGGGATGGCAGAAAGCCAACAAAAAGCTAAGAGCTGCTGGTCATGGTGTCACAGTGACAGGCATTTTAAATTGTAATTCCAGACCAGGAGAAAAGTGCGTAATCTGTCACCAAAGCTATGGAGAAAATGGACTGATCACACTGGAGGGGAAATAGTCATTCCTGTCCAAAATCTTCAAATCTTTTTGGAAAGTAGAGATTCAGATACCAGCTATTAACTCTAAGTTCATCTATGGTGGCTTTGACAGTGATGATTTCCAAGGAAGCCATGGTAGCAGGAAGTCATTTAAAGGTATCTGCAGTTCATTCTGCTGCACATCTTTGACCTTGTTGCAGACTCTTAAATCATGGAATCAATCTATGGTTGAAGAAAAATCCTCAGTTATTCACCGAAATTCAAAAGTTCAGTTGCACAATTGACAAAAAGAGATTCTGTTTCTAAACTTTAGTATACAGGTAATGTGAGAAAAATGCAGATTCTGTTCATATCACCAACTCTTCAAGAGACATATTCCAGATCCGATCCTTGCAAATAAATCACTAAAAGATTAGAATCTGGAATGGAGATTTTGAGGATGTGCTAATGCCATTATGTTAAAAATACCTAAGAATGCACATCAGACCTTAGCCTTAGGAAAGACATAAAATTACCCTGTAAGAAAGCTCCAGTACCATCCAAATGAGCAAGATGAACAGTTGAAATTACAACCTTACACTTTTATTTTTCAGTATCTGTCTCTGATTTAGAAGATCTTAAGGTATTTTTACTGTGCAGGGATAGAGAAGACTAGAAAAGCACATTTCAGAATAAAAACTGTGTAAAAATAGTTGCAAATTAAATGCCTCTTTTTACTTTCATCAGAGCTTTCCTTTTAAAAAGGAATCAATAAAGCTTCACAAGAGTCAACCGTGTGCAGTTTGTTCTTCCTGCATCAGCATCAGTGCCAATTAAATTCTGAACCCTAAATCTTTATTGTTTCCTATTAGCTGCTAACCAGAAGGAACACTGTGATTTTCTGAGATCCCAGGCTGAGACTTGCTGTAGCAGCAGTTAGCAAAAATGTTCTTGTTTTGACTTGTCTGCTGGGTAAACTTGACATCCAAGCTACATGGTGGAAAATAAATACATAATACCAAGATGTTAATTTTACAGAAACACTTAACTCTTGTGACCACAATTAACACTCAGAGGGGAAAAGAAAGCCACCTCTTGGTCTGCCTGGCTCCTGCTCCTGCACTGCTTCCCAGCCTCCCTTTCCAAGAGGTGGCTGAGCTCCTGGAGAAGCCAGGCTGCCACTGACTCCAGGGTTGCCTTTGGAGCAGCACATGGGGAGGAAAAGGGGAGCAGGGTGCCAGGAGTTAAATACAGCTATCAGATGACACTGACTCCCAGCTAGGATCCAAACCAGAAGCCCAGGAGCAAATGGTTGCTGAGAACAACCCCATCCTCTCCTCCCTCTCCCACCCTCAAGCTCTGGGACAGAAGGGCATCAGGACATGACTCCCAGAGGACAACGACAGTTTTGTGGGAGCTCCATCCTATTTGTGCCAAGAGGCCAGAGGGCAGAATTTGCTTTAAATCTATGATGCTAAAAAGTGTTTGTTTGTTAAGGAAATAACCAGAAAAGATGTGTTTTGGGAATACGGCCAAATTTGTCCTGCAGAAACACTGCTCCACATCTCTCACTCCATTCCCTAAGAGCACAGAACCAGTGCTGCAACACTGAACTCCTCCAAAATACACTGAACCTCATGATATGGTATTTTCACATCTATTCTGTAACACTGACATTTATCACTTAACTGGAAAAAGAACTAAAAAAGAATTCCAACAACTCGTCATTTAACAGTGGTTGAACACGGACAGCACACTTACATCATAAATAAAAATGTATTTACACTTTTAATTTCTGTATGTGACCACCACACCTTTTAGCAATTTCGAATGTATTTATGTATCACTTTCTAGCAATTTATAATACTGCATTTGATTTGCCAAAGAAGAGAGTGCAAAACTGACTTTTTTTCCTTATTCCAACTGCATTACAGTAAGTTGGCCATGATTCACAAATGGGAGAATAAAAGAAGGCAAAGAACTGAGAAAGAACAAGAATTGAGTAGAATAAGATGTCCTTAAGCTAAATAAGAATGTTCACACAACAGCTCAGGTTGGTTTAACTGAATCAGATTAGAAGTGCCCTTTTATTTTAGAGCATTGTAGTGGTTTTGCACAGAGCAGTTCCAAGCTGTAAAACACTATTAAAGAGGTGCCCTAGTCTGTAAGTTTCTCATCACTATGAGTCAAAAACATTCCTAAAGGTGGCAGAGGAGTTTTAAAATAGTCTGAGATCTTGAAGAACAAAATGGCAACCTCAAAAAAAGTAACTACTGACCAAACCTAAACTGGTTCAAAGATATTAATGCCTATCAAACCTTAATAATGAAGTAATAAATCCCTTTAAAGCAATATATTTGGAACACTAATTCAAAATTATTAAAGAAGATAACATTCAGAATTAAAATGCAGAGCACATAATATGTAAACATCAAACACAAAATATTATTAATTGTTATATACTTCTCATGTATTTGCACTACACCCATATTTCAAATGCAAATATTAATTTGGAGAGAAATACCTACTGTATATGCACACACTGAAACAGTTTGCTTAGCTATACTGCATCAATGGTTATTTGACAAGTTATAGCATCACAAGCTGCTCATTTACATATTCAGCTATTCTGTCTGTTTTTTTCTTGAGAATAAATTAATAAAACTGTTCTAGGAATCCATACTAACAGCTCCTCCTCTGAATCACAAGGATATGAATACTTAAGGAAAGTCAGTGTATAAAACATACACCTGAAATGAAAAAATATTTCCTTTCTAAATCCTGGGAAAGTGCAACATTTTTTAACTATGAAAGTTAACATCAGCAATTATGATTTAGTTGATAGAAAAAAATTCCATTTGATATTCATATAATAATCAGTGAGAATTCAGTGTTTGAAATGCTAATGTGCAAGCATTTTACTGACACATCTGAACAGTACTTAAGTACAATTCCACATGCTCAAGCACTCTGTATTGCATCAAATAAGTATAAAAAGAACAATACTTTAAAAGTTTCTGATTTACTATTTTAAGGAGAAATTAGTATTTAGAAAAATTTGGCCAAATACTGACATTTCATTTAAACAAGCAGCAATGAAGAAATTTTTTAAAAAATTTTCATTAAAACATGCAAGAGTCAATAACTCAAAAGACAAAAAGCAGAAATGAGAAGTCAGTGCAAAATAAGATGTATGTGGACTAACAGAAAATTAAAGAAACAAGAAAAAAATCTTAAAAAGAAGATGAAAAAAGAAAATAAAAAGACAGTATTTGTCAAACAAGTAAAATTATCTACATCATTTATCTAGATAAAAATAGAAATGGGTGTCGTTCAGACTCTCTAAGTTAAACCTGAGTGGTCCTAGATCTGATTTATAAACTGATACAAGGCAAAAGACACAAAATGAGAACTGATACCAGTGTCTTCAGATGACAGATGCTTATTTCAGACTGTGCTGAAATTATCCTCTACTATAGTTTGAGCTTATGTTTCAGAAGAAACATTTAATCTTCAAGTTTTATCGTTCCTCACTGCAAATTGATCTTAATAAAAAAAAATTAAAAGAAACACCATGCTAACATATTCCTCCAAGGGAAAAATTGTTCCTTTTTGAGAATTCAAAAGGCTTGTTTCACTGCTCATGGTGATTCTTTGCATGACCAAACTGCAGTGAGTTGAAAACACACAAGAGGTGCACTTTTCACTTAATCTTTCATTTATTTGTTCCCTTTCAAGAATAATTTTACCACCTCTTTTTACATAATTATTAAAAATTGAAAATTTTTCTGCTACTATGGAGGTTTCCCAATCCCAATGATGCATGATTTGAAAATACTGGTTTGCCCCAAAGGATTGACACAGGTCTAATCCTTGTAAAATGGAATTGCATCAGTGTTTCACTTTGAACACACACTCCTGATCTTAAGCCTCCTACTTGTCTGACTTACTGTACTTCAGCTTGCAGGATGGAGCAGTCTCAGAGCAGGCAAAACAAACACCATTAGGACCAAACTAAAACAGAAGATGTACAATTTTGAAATTTCAATAATAAGAAACATTCAGTCTACAGGAGCAGCTAGAAATGGCCACTATTAAAATGCCAGAAAGATAAATATTACAGATGTTAGATCCTTGCCACCAAGTGGTTTTCTCTGCAGATCTCTTATTACACTGACCTGTGTGTTAATGTAGCCACAGCTCTGAACTACAATTTGGTGGTTTGTGGGAAGATTTAAGGAGGAGAGTAAAGACATCTGCATGGTAATTCAAGTTTCATCTCCATCTACTACTTTTAGTTCATCAAAAAAGAAACTTTCATCCCACCCAAACTTCACAGCATGCTCTAGAGAACTTCCATATTTTCCACTGGCCCCGTAAGACACATCCTTGAAAAATTAACATGGACCTGTCTCACTTGGCAGTTTTACCTTTTGTATCAGGGTGAGAAGTTTCCCTGTATTGTTTTGTACTACAAAAAAGTGTCCTCTTTCACTGTTCTGTTGCTGCTGTTTGTGAACGTCAGAGCTTCTCCATTTTGTTTGCCTTAGGCCTGGCCTAGGCTGCCCCGTGGTCAGAGTTCTCAGCTGCAGTCTAGTCTTTTCTCTGCCAGCCCAATGTCAATGCAGACAATAAAAAAGAGCCAAGACCTTTTAAGCAGAGTGGGTGAAAGAGACTGTTAGTTATAGGTGAAACTGTCAACACACAAAACCGTCCCCAGATTAATCCAAGCACTTCTTACACTCCCCACTTTTGAATTATTCAGGAATAAGTCCTTCTTGTCTCAAAGGAGGAACTTTATGTGGGTAAGTGCAAACAGAAGTTTATGCAAGACACAGAGAGAAGCTGTTGAACTGAAATTCAGCTTCAAGTTACAGAGAAATTAATAACAAGACACAAACACAGCTCACAATGTTTCTTAAGTAAGAGTTACTGGGTTAGAGTTGCTGAGTTTAGTAAAAGGTAGCCTGTCATCAGAAATACAGATATGAGAACAATAAAAAACTTTTCTGTTTCTACTGGAAGAAATTGCAGAGATATTTGGGATGCTGTATTTTGCCCTGATGCTGTGAACGAAATGATTGAAATCAGGTCAGTTCTTAGGTTGTTGGGGTTGGAGTAAGGTACATACAGCTCTGCTACGTGATACCTGACAGACCTACTGCCACTCTGTAAGTACATCTTTGTAGGAAGATCTCTGTTCCTTACACACACATTGTATAAAGATAGTAAAAAATCATTGTTATTTGTACTCCTCTTTCTGGTTTTGGTTTTATTGGATACCTGTTTCAAATATTGTGAAGGTCTTCAGCTATTCTATACTTCCAAATTACAGTAGCATCATAATTTCCAAGAGAGCTACCAGGTGTTAGATATACCAGGTAACAGCTACTACACAGAATCACCTTTCTGGGGACAAAGAACAGTGCTGAGAGTTAAGGTCTTTGGTACACCAAACCTCTGTTGTTCACACCTCCTTCCCCACTCCAAAGTAACAAATACAGAAGAATGATGTCTCAAAAATTTTCACTGTTATAATAAATTCTCTTCATTCCAAAAGTATCATGTCCAAATAATCAACATTAGCAGTGTTCTATGCTGCACATGGCACAGTCTGTGAAAGATTCTGTATATAATCCGGGGGGGGGGGG
>WEIV01013486.1:0-15963 GCA_013390005.1 Calyptomena viridis | reverse complement strand
GTGGTTCTAAGTAAATGCTACCATACCTGCAGGCTGACTGATGCCTCAGCTGACTCAGGTGCTTGAAGAAACAGGGGCACCATGCAGGTCCAATATCCCCATACCTGATCCTTTACACAATAGAAGCAAGATTTTCTTGCTATTGCTGTTGCAGTCACTTAGGTATTTTAAAACCTCATTTGTAATTTAATACCAAAATTGTATTTATTAATAAAATCCATCCAGCTGAAACCCATTTAGAAATAAAAATATAAAAAGAATTGAATCAAATCAGTATCAAATCTGAAAACTCAAAATGTCTCTTTAAAAATAATGTTTTTCTAAGTCCTGTCTACATGTTGCCAAGACAAAGGAAGTTCAGCTGCCAATAAAACATCCATTTAAAAATTGTTGCAAGCATGAATAACAGAATGAAATATATATGCAGTGTTGTTTTTGCAATACTAAAAAACACAGATGCAACTTTGCTTTGTGAAAGTAGTCTAGGTCTGAATGCAAGAGTTATGATTTCCCAATCCTTCTTTGTGTCCTGTTCTTATTAATATATATTCATGCAATTTAACTTACCTTTAGTTTACCCAGTCACATGCCAAGAGTTTCTTTCTCTTCTCTACTTTAATAGAACTTTATTACAAAAAACAGCAAAGCATCAAAACTTCCCAACTTTAAAGGGAATAATTCATTTACCTAAAGAAAGGCAGAGAATTGTGATAAGATTCCTTATGTTTTTTGTCTGTGTCCAAGTTACTATCTAAATGGCTAAAGTGTTACTGTTTAGAAGTAATTACCTACATGTTGTTCTCAACCCTGGTGTAAGACAGCATGACAATGTTCTGTTCCCTTAAAACTTCTCCTTTCCATATTAATAGCTAACATTCATTTTGATACACAGATTTTGTAATAGTGGGTCATGACAACACAGACATTAGGCACTCAGTTGTTGAAAATTAAATATAATATTGAAACTGCTGAAAAGATATAAAAGGCAATAAAAGAATGAAATTAATTCCATCTAAGGCTTATAGTTGCTGCACATAAAAGAAACATCTAGAAAGCCTCTTCTAAATGAAATATAATTATATTTCTTTCATAAATTCGGTAGTATTTCTGTGGAATCACTATATTTTGCATATTTTAAAATTCTGGCTAAAAATATAGGATCTATTCCAATATCAGCAGCATAGTAATAAAAAAATCAATATACTTTTTTTTTCTTATACTTCTGTGAAGTAGATTTCTTTATTACCAAAGGCAGGAATAAACCATGAGACAGTTTACATCACAGCAAAGCCACAGTTCTAGGAAGGGTGACCTGCAGTGTCTCTTTCAGAAAGCAGAAATGTTCTCTTCCTCCACAGTTTTAGTATAAACTGAACAATAGTGCACCCTGCTTCCTTTATTGACACGAAATAATGATTTTCTGTGTAGGGAGTATCTGTGAAGAAATATTCACCATGATGCCAATCTCTTTGAAAGTGATGGAATTATTTTGTATGTTTTACAGAGGGGTCCTGTAACCAGAATTACCCTAGTTGTCTGTGTTAGGGAGTGTTAAGTAAGGAGTTCATCCACAAAGCTGAGACGAAATCCCCTCCCTCCAGTTTGGCTAATCCTTCTCTGGGATGCCCAGAAATGGTGGTCCAGAGCAACAGGGTTCCTGTCATTGGTTCCCCTTCCTATGCTTTCATGTGTATAAATCTTACCCTAATCTGATACTCCATGTCCAAATTCCTCTAGTCATGTCATCACTTTCCACTCAGAAACTTTGGTTAGGAAAATGTTTATGCACCCAGTTACACCAGTGGCTCCTGCCCATCAGCCAGCTGAGCAGAAATCCTGTTTTCCAGCTGGGTGATCAGTGTGACCACACATCTGTAATGAAACCCTTGTGAAACCCCAAGCTTTCTGTGTGAGTCCTGTGCATAAGCCACAGAGGCCCCTCGTACCCAGGGGTTGCTGGACTTTGTCTCTGCAGAGAAACTCTGTGACACCCGAATTAGGAATCTGATGTAACCTACTGTACATCTGTGCAATGCTCAGCACACACTTATTTTCTGGAAGTTGGAGACCCACGGACCAAAGCAGCAGTATGTATTCATCAAAATATGGA
Source organism: Calyptomena viridis (assembly GCA_013390005.1). Taxonomy (NCBI): domain Eukaryota; kingdom Metazoa; phylum Chordata; class Aves; order Passeriformes; family Eurylaimidae; genus Calyptomena; species Calyptomena viridis. The sequence goes on along the minus strand of WEIV01013486.1, from coordinate 13,853 downwards.
CTGAGGATTGTTTGGGCTTCATAAGGGACACTTAGACATCGACTATGTTTTTACATGTTTTATGGTCTTAGCTGTGTACAAGCTGGGGAAGTAAAGGGGGGGATGTCAAGGTCCAGTAGCTCAGAATTGCCGAGAAGTGTTAAAAAACAATTATTTTCTTCAAAGCATTTAAGGACCCTTTTCTTGTTATTCTATTTGTTTGTAAATGGCTCTCCTTCTGTTGAATCAACAGAATAAAAAGTTTTAAAGCATTTTCAAAAGAGGCATTTGAAAGAATAATGAGATCTCTGCTGTGCTAGTTGTGTATTTTTCAGATTGTTTTCTTCTTAAAGCACTTACATAAACCAAACCTTAGCAACAACTGTCCAAGAAAATGAATTACTTTTACTGCCATAAAGCAAAACAATTGAGGATATTTTAAGTTAAGTGAGTGATAGCAACTGTATTTTACACAGTTGCATGGCATTCATATTGTGTTACTTTAATGCACAGTGTTTAATGAATGCGTGTTCTTCCCCAGGGAACAATCTGTGCAGAAAAAGGGTCTCATTCAAAGCTCACCAAAACTCTGGAAGTCCTTCCATTCACTTCATTTTACTTTGAATCACTAAATGCACTACCAAATGTAATAAAAGCATTGCATTCTAATAAGTGCAGAGACTTGCAAAACCAAAGTCATTGAAGTCTACTCCCTTTGGCAGTAAATGACTGTTTTTATGTGTCATCTATCCCCAGTATATTTGGGCACTTTTAAAGATTCTTGGGCTTCTGGCAGACCAGTTGTTCCTTTTTTTCAATGCCACAAGTTATCAAGTAAAGAAGATCCAAGAATATGGCACTTTTTTCCTATTATTATTATTTTGAATTAAGGTTAAAACGATGCCATAATAAAATTAAAAAAAAAACAAAACAAAACAAGAAGAAATGAAGAAAATACCAATAAGGACAAAGGAATAGATGCTGTTATCAATGATGATTTTGTTCTGTGTACGTTTTTTTTCATAGGAAATAGAACACCTAAGGTGATAGCAAAAATGCAAAAATGAAGTAACTTGTAATGGAAACAATTTTTTGACAAATTATTTTACTCTAGTCACAGGGTCTGAAGAGAAAATATAGGACTAATTTGGCAATCATGTGTCTGAGCATTTTACACACTGCTTAAATAATTAAGCCAACTCTATTTTTATTAGATATTTACGAATTCCTGTTGCAGACCTAATGGTCCTAAAATATTACCTTGATACTTAAATATGTCTGCTCTATGTCACATATTTGTGTATCCTGATGGAGGTACTGCAAACAAAATAGAAATATTCTATTGGCTGTTAGTTTTTTAAAAGAGGGTATTCTGTCCAAACTCCTAGTAAGTAAGGAAATGTGGTCAGGTAGCCATGAGGAGCTACTCTTCAGTCGTGTGCCTACATGGAAACGTTTGAGCACTCATTTGCTTTGTTAATTTCCAGCATTCTTATACAGCTTTCTTTTCCCTTCACATTGTAGTTTTAGCATACAACATATATTCCTTCTTTTACTTATATTAAAAGAAACCTGCTTTAATTCTTTTTTTGGTGTTTGACAAAGCTAGGTGAAATGAAATTTTGTATTGAAACAATGTTTTCAATATACATTCCATGCAGTATTTGAATCTGAGTATAGAGATCTGTTCTATACTACATGACAAAAGGAAATGACATAATCTGAACCTACTTTTCAATAAAAAAGTTCCAAAATAAAGAACAGGTTTTAAGTAAGTGAGCATTTCTTTGCATACTGTGACTTATTGAGACATTTAATTGCATACAAACTGATTGTGACTAAATATAGACTTTCATGTGTAAAATAAACAGTCCTACAGAACACTATTAAAAAAGATCCTGTCAATAAGTTTATAAGCGCCTACTCACAACTTTTAGTTCAGAAAAGGTGTTTTCTGATTCTGCCCTACAGTTTTTCATATTCCACTTCTTTATTCTTACTTCTCCTCCCTTTGAATTTGTTTTCTCATGGATGGTTTTGAGGCAGGATATTAATGTGTTTGTGCTTGAGGGCAGGAGAGTGTTTGAACTGCAACGGGATATGTGGTACATGTATTAGATGATACATGATGTACCAGAGAGAAGTTCCTAGCCACTTCAAATGTTAATAACACTGTGGCCATGTTAATACCAGGTTGAAAATACGTGCTCAGCCCTGATTAAGAGTGTGTGGTGCCTGTAAACTTCTCTGCTTCTTCCAACTACAGCAGCTGGTATTGTAAAAGATACTTTCCTTTCTTGCAAATTTTGCACCTTTGAGATCTAGGCAGATACTTACAGAGCTGGCCTGTGCTGTTACAACTTCACTGGGAGCAGAAATCTCAATTAAGATGATGTTGGACGAGCTTTGGTTATATATGCTGAGATCACGCATCCATAATAGGAAGAATTTTTTGTTCCATTCTGCAACCATTTCGAGTTCTATAAAACTGAAATCTTCAGTATGCTGCATAGGTAAGAAGAGGAAAAACAACAGGATCTATGTTTCTTGTGAGAAGAGTAGGAGGAAGAAGGATGTAGATGTTAAGCAGAGCACCTAAATCTGTTGCTAGATATTGTTACATTATGCTGTTTAGCTTGGCCATAGATATATGGTGCCCTGGACAATCTTTGGGTACTGTAACAGTAGTTACGTATGAATTCTAGTGCTTTTCTCTGCTCTTCATTCTGTGCAAAGCTGATTGGTGAGATACTGACTGGTATGTTGTCTGATTAACACTGGTAAAGACTAATACATTAGGATCTATAGCAGATTCTATTCTATGAAAGTAAAAAATAAAAGACTAAGTGAATCGGTCACCTTTTCCGCTGTTCTCATCTAAACTTTAAAGTTTACTTTCTGTATAGTGAAGATAGTGGTATTTACTGTACAACAAAAACAGTAGTTGCTGTTGTGTGATAGCTAAAAATATGCAATAAGATGTGTCTGAATACCTCTGGGATGTAGTTTGAGTACTCCTGGCACTTCCTCAGCAGGTTTTATAATGCAGTCATCTGGGAGGGCTGGCATTCAGCAGAGTCTATTTCAAGCATCAGAGAAGAGTTGAACTTATTGTGCACACCAGTCTGCAGGATGTTTCATAACCCTGGCATGGCACTGGAGCTCTTTGGTTTCATTGTCACACCCTCTAGGACTTTCTGGTGGCTTTTAGTGTCTCTCTGAGGAGTGTTTTGTGCTGCTCTTCCACAAACACAAGCACTGCAAAGTCTCTCTGAAACAATGACGTATGCTGTTGTGGCTCATTCGTTTCAAGTAATTGCAAGCCTTGACTCTATTAGATCATCTAGAATTATTACTTATGAATATCTTCTGTTAATATTTCATTTGAAATAATGTTGATGGGACCCCCCAGGAGTCTGGGAAAACCACTTTCATTTGCAGTTTACCTTAAGGCTTCCGCCTTCCAGTCTGAACATCAGTGCACCCTGCGCGTGGCTGCTGAGGCAGCTGGGCATTGACATCTTACTCCCAAAAGTTGTCTATGAGTGACAGTGGAACTGTTTGAATTCTAATACTTGAATGACAGGTCTTTTTTTTTTCCTTTGGTAAACAATATCATGGGAACAAAAATTGCTTTTTGATATTGATACCTAGAAATACTAGCCCCTTCCTCTCCTCTCTCTCTCCCCTGAAAAGAAAACAGAGGGAGACAATTTACTTTTTTTCATGGATGCATCAAAAAAACTTCTGCAAGAGGAGGAGCTAAATGACTCAGTGTGTCTCGTTTTTACATATAATATCTGTGCTATGACATAACTATGACTTTAATTTGCCAATAATGTGGCACAATAGTCTTTATTGTAGTAAAATCAGCTTTGGAAATTAAATAATTCTAAATTAGACATTGACAAGAAAATTTTTTTTTTAAGGCGTGGAAGTATGCATTCTAGTCATGCATTCTAGAATGTGTCATTATTCACAGATCTTTTACTAAAGTTTTAAACCCTAATGAAATAGTCTCTTTTTCTCCTTTTTTCTTCTTCCTAGAAACTTGGAGTTAATTGAGATATCTTGTCTCACATAGAAGGGAGCATGAGAGTAAAAAGCTTTAATCCTCAGTAGCTTCTGTCTGGCATTAAGGCTCCCTGCCTGTGAGAAATAGACATAGTGTGATGTCTTTCCTCGTTCTACCAAAGGTTAAGGCTCTGGAGAACTGAGCCTGAACTCTCAGTACATCTAGAGAGAAATGTAAGTGACTGGATCACATCAGAAAATATAAGTTACAAAAAAGGTAGAACACATAACAAATGTTCCCCAGTACATTGATTCATGTAAGAGATAGTATGGTTGTGTTACAAATAATTATCAATAATGACACTATTATGATGAGAACATATCAATATTTTCCACATTTTGGAGAAACTCTTCCTGCTGTAAGATTGTCTACCGAGAAACTAAAAATTGCCCTAAATTACTTCATCAATATAAATTACTGCATTTTCTGTCTTTTTTTCTGCAGAAGAGCATTTTCCTTTGTGTATGTAATAGCAATCAAAATACTTTATTGATTGATTTGTACTAAAATTTGATTAACAGTGCTACTTTTAAAATTTATCTGTGGTCAGCAGGCATTGATGTCCATCCCTTTATAGATTATGATCAACATGAAAACATGACTTAATTTCCAAGGGAACAATATAGATGGTCACAGACAGCAATGAGAGTACCACCCTCCTGGATCACACTACTTTATGCTTGAGTGTTTATGCTCTGCTCATAACAAAACTGACTTGAAACCAGTTTAAATTTTGCATAGAACTGACAAAGAAAAAATGAAAAATTAAGAAAGTGAAGCAACCCAAATGTCAGGATTTGAATAAAACTTCTTTCGAGTTAGACAGTGTATTCTGTTGCTTTTTCTAATTCAAACAATCAAGCTACTCATTTGCTTTTTTAAGGAAACCATAGTTGTCTGACAGGATCTATTTTATAAATTTGTTGGCTGCATTTGCTGTTTCCTGAACCTTCTAGCACAAACAGAATCTGCTCAGAATGAAAACAAAATCCTGTCACCGGGAATGACGTGAACTAAAGCATTCAGATGCTCAGGCTTTTGCTGCTGCCTTTATATCTTACCAGGAAAGACCATGCTACAAAGATAGAGCAGAATAATTTAGTGATGCATATACCTATCCCTCGATATGAAGAATAACACTCCAACATTGCTTTTTTGTATCTCAAAAAGGCTAAAATACTACTCTAGCAAGCAATGTGGCCTTTTTTTTTGTCTTGTTTTCTTTATCAGTCCTATCTATTGAGTGGGAAGAAAAACACATAATTATTCTCTTAATTGGTTAATTATTCTCTCTGAAGTTGGTTAATTTGTCATGTTTTAGTAATGCTCTAGCATTGATTTTATCTGGGTAGGGGTTGGGGTTTTTTGGTAAATAAGAAATTAATTTTTTTTAAAGATTTGAAGAACAATTTTCTAAGCCCTGTTAGAATCAGAGTAAACACTGCACTGCTCATACTAGAAGTGTTAAAGTGTGACCCACACAGCTGTGTATAGAGGTGACTTCTTATCTTTTCCTGCATTGACTGGAATAGGAGACAGATGTTCCACAAGTTAAAAATGTGTGTTACTACACATCCTTCCAGGCAAGACTTGTAGCTTGACAAATGATTTCACGGTGAATTGTTTAAAGGTAAAACTCTCTCAGTGAGTGCAGCTATAAGAGTTGATTAGCTTCTTACATTAATGAGGTTTCAGTAAAAGCTTTTCCCAAATTCAAAGGCATATCTAATTAAAAGACTGCCTGAATATGGAACTGCACCTCACAGCAAGTGCATCTGGACAGTTTCATTCATGATTTCCACAACTACACTGACTTCCTCGAGATGTATTTCCCTCCTAGGTAAGGAAAGGCAGCCTCGATAGCAGCTGTTGACCACAGCAGAGTTCACAATCATCTTACCCAGCTTGCCATCTGTGAAAGAGACTTTTAAAATAAATCCTTGGCACTGCTAGCTGTTGTTCTCATTATGATTCTTTTATTTTTTTATTACTACTTATACATTTTTAAGATGCTCTTCTGAAAGACAAGTGACAATCACAGTGAAGAGATAATGAAAATGAATTTTCAGATATGTTATCTTCAGCTAAAAACAAATTCTGGTGTTTTCAACTAAAATCAAATAAATAGTTCTTCCTAGCTCCTCTTTGTCTGTGTAGTATACATTGTGCTACATCTGTGCTCCAGCAATGATATATGCTTTAGGTGGGATCAGGATTTAGGTGGAATTTTCTCTGAAGAACTGTTTTTTTGTAAAAAAAAAAATCCTTTTGTTGAAACTATGCAAAGGGTACTTTAGAATAATGTTTTCATTTATTGGAAAAATTTTCAAAATAATTTCTGTTGACTTCCAACAACCACTGTCTGCTTTCTCCAAGACATCTTTTTTTAAAAAAAAATTTTTGAAACTGCCTTGGCACGTGGAAATCAAAATTTAATCAATCTAAAAATACCTGAAAAGTTTGACATGAAAATGGAAATTTTAGAAATTATTCAATTGACATTACTTAAAAAAAAAAATCTGTGATTTGTGACTTTTTTTTACTTTTTTTTTTAATACTAATTTAGAAGACATTTCTGAAATGTCAAAAATGCCCAGGGAAGAGAAAAATCACATCCCATATAGATATAACATTCACTGAAATACTGGTAGGCACTTTTCAAGGGTGAATAATATTAAGAATTCAGAGAAAATTACTCTAATTAAAACCTTACTACACAAGATCAAGCTCAGGCACTGAAACACTGAGAAGATAATAAAATCAAACTGCATCATAGTGAGGCCATGCTCATTGTAGCCAGAGTATGAAGCTTCAAGTCATTGCAGTCTAGTTTAGGCTGTTGTTTCAATTCTGATATGGTTTAGTCACTTGTAGAAATAATTTTCCAAGTCCAGAAGGGACAACGTGACTTTCAAGGATAAGGCTATTTTTTTGCATCCAATTTCTATTACAGCTGTGTTCTATAAATACTCTATATTTGGCTTAAGCATGTCGTAAAAGTGTGCAGTCTTGTTTCAAAAATGAAGTTTAGAAGATTATTTCAATAACTACCCATGCACAGACTTGAAGGGAAGTGATTTTTAGAGATGTGATTCAATTCTTTCCTGGTCTACAAATGCTGTCTGGACCCAGTGTCTTTTCTCATTCAAGAAATCCTATGATGAAATCAAGCCTTTTTTTTTTTTTTTTAACTACACAGATTGATCTTCTTTTGTCTCTCACTCATTTGATGTTTTCTTCAGCCTTCAGTCTTGTATTTTTCTCACTGTGCTAATATAAATTTTTAAAATATAGCAACCACAACCACTCTACAGAGGAAACTCTTAATATAGCTTTCTTCTTCCTTCTCCTCCTGCTCTGTTCTCTTTATAGACTTGGTAGTCATATTCTCCTTTTCCCCACAGCTTTGCCTGGCTGATGCTCTGTTGCCAGTCCCTCTTGTGGCTCGAGGCACATCCACCCTGACTGCGGGTGTGGGCCCCTCCTTCCCTCCAGCAGCACAGTCTTGTACTGGAGTTTTTTCACAAGCATTTGATTTACAAGTGCACAATCATACTGTTCCAGCCACTGTTTATAATTCTGCCCTCTGTTTCTTCTGAAATTTTTCTACATTTTTCCAGGACTTTTTGTTCCTATTGATCACTGCTCACCCGGTTTTACCTTTTTTAAGTATTTCCTTTTTGTCTTTTTTTTTTTTTTCCGAAGAAATGCCTGTTTCTACTCCTCCTGTAATGACAGGAAGAGCATTTAAGAACAAAATTTGGCCCATTTGATGGTTGTGGAATTGAAGTTACTAAAATTTTTAACTTTTGCAAAATTGTAACATACCTAGGAAATAAGAAAATATGTGTGACAGTCCATACTTATGTCATGTAAACCAGGACAAGTTATTGCTTTCCGAAAACCCAGCTAAGTGTAAAGGGTTAAGTCTCAGTGGGAGGAAACTTACGGGAAACCTGTAGCTGAAAAAGTATCAGAGGGTAAATAAGGACAGAAAGGCAGACTCTGAAAGTTTCTGTGACTTTTTTTTGTCATTTGTGGAATAAGAAAGTATATCGAGAACTTAATTGAAATAAAAATTGAAAAATTCAATTAAAATGAGTAAGTAGTAGTACTTAGAAGGAGTATCAGAAAGAGTTGTGGAAAACAGCAGTATATATCCATTTAGCCAGTTAAATAGCAGTAGAGTCTAGGACAGCTGGGAAAAGTGTGATTGCCTGAGAGCCTCCCAAGTCCAAGCCAGCCAAACAACTGATGGTTTGAGTGTGTGAGGGAGGTGAAGTCAGATTTGTAAGAGGTCAAGTCTTTGTAGCATCAAACAGGAACAATGTGGATTAGTATGGAACATAAAAAAGAGAAGTTTATGAGGTTCATTAATTATAGCACAGCAGAGTTCCAGTGACAGCATTAGTCTGAGAGGAGAAAAAACTGTTCACGAGCAAAAGCGGATAAGCAACAATTTTTAGTATCAATTACAGTGAATAAAGACAATGTTAAAAAGTAGTGAAAATTTTAAAATTTAGAACTGCTTTTGGATTTGAGGAACTGTACTAATGTAGTGAGTCACTTGTCCATCCATGTGAGATCAAAAACGTAAAGAGAAAAAACCTGCTTAACATGTGTGGCAGTGTGAAAAGAGAGGCAGAAATTAATAACAAGATCCTCGATGGTTTTAGCTTAAAATCAACTAGTGATATACATCACTAGTGGTGCTGAGGCCACACCTTGAATCCTGTGTTCAATTTTGGGCCCCTCACTACAAGAAGGACATTGAGGTGCTGGAGCGGGTCCAGAGAAGAACAACAGAGCTGGGGAAGGGTCTGTAGCACAAGTCTGATGAGAAGCGGATGAGGGAACTGGGGTTGTTTAACCTGGAGAAAATGAGGCTCAGAGGAGACCTTGTTGTTCTCTATAACTACATGAAAGGAGGTTGTAGGGAGGTGAGGATTGGTCTCTTCTCCCAGGCAACAAGTGACAGAATGAGAGGAAATGGCCACAGGGTGCACCAAGGGAGGTGTAGATTAGATATGAGGACAATTGTTTTCATGGAAAGGGTTGCAAACCATTGGAACAGACTGTACAGGAAGCGGTAGAGTCACCATCCCTTAAAGTGTTCAAAAAACACGTGGCATTTGAGAACATGATTTAATAGTGGGCATGGTGGTGCTGCTGGGTTGAAAGCTGGACTTGATTATCTTAAATGTCTTTTCCAACCTTAACAATTTTATGATTCTATGATTCTATACACGCACTGAAAACATTAATGTGTAGCTGTATGTGAAGAATATGAGTAGAGGACTACTTTTCAGCTGGAGTTTGTAATAATAGACTGAGGAAAGAGTAAAATAGCCCATAATGGAAAGAAATTGTGTTGCATTTGCATTTGCATTTCTGAAGTTGTCCAGAGAAAGCCAGAGCAATTCTTTCCACTTTTACTAATGATGGTTACTTTATTATATGCATCTGTATTTCACCTCTAATTTCAAATCAGAAAATAAATGATGGACTTGTAAACATGCAGTGAGATCCAACTGTTAAAACTGGGGTGGCTGCAAGTTTCGACTGTCTTTTCTAGTCAACTGAAAGAGGCACCTACACTGCCAAATTCTTCTGACACTCAGATACATATGAGAGGTAGGTTAGATAAACTGCTTGTTTCCTTTGCCAACAAGGGAAGCCAGGCTGACTGGTTTGAAAGTCAATGTCTGATGCAGTGTGAGGTAAATCCAACTCCAAACACGCAATATGAAAGGTAGTAAAAGGTACAGCATAATACAGAAATATTCAAAACATCATGCCTTTTTTTTCACAGACAAGTGACTCTGCAAGAATCTTCTTACCTACATCTACTATTTGTGTGAGGTTAAGGTCAAACCTGTTGTATTTAGGAAAAGAAAAATGTTTTCCTTCTCATTCTTTTTCATATGCAATGCCAACAGGGATTAGAACAAATGAATTGTGGATGTGGTGACATCCAAACCCTTGTTTCATTATAGTCTGTTACACATTTGTTAATCTTTAAGACAAATAGGTTACAGGAGGTGATTTTAAGACCCTGCATAGAGACAGTGAGGGTGCCCACAGGGCATAATTCAGTCTCCAGTTCCAGTTTTCTAGGCAAAGAACTGCACTATCACAAAGACTCAGTTTGACTCTTGGAGCTGTAAATTAGAAAAGAAAATTGAATACATACAAAGTAAAAATAATTGAAACGTGACGGATTAAAAAATCAATGCTCAACATAAACTTGAATTCTAGGAGAAAATCAGAGAAAAAGGCTGATATTAGTTAGTCATTTCTTTAAAGCAAGCATTTCTAAATAAAAATTGTTTAAGCATTTCAAGAATGGATTGTCATCAACTAACCTTATCAAATCCTCCTGCTTATAAAATGGTTGCATTTCATACTGGCTGGAGCCAATATTGGTTTTCTTACACCATTTCAAGTGATATACCAAAGACATTTTTCCATTTATGCGTATGTTTGCCATGCACAGAGCATCTATATGATGTTCTATGAGAGCTCTGGATTGCATTTATTCACATAGTGGATTTTCAGACCTTTGTGGATGTCACTGTGATTATGCATGTTTAAAGGAAGGAATGGCAAATGCAAGTGTCTAACTCAGAAGGTGTTTCTCCATCTGTGCAGAAGACCAATGCTTGAATCTAGTATATAATGTCAGAGCTTCTTAGTCATTGGGGTCATGTTTTATTTACTATTTTTTGTGTAAATATGTTTAGAGTTCAATACATGAACAAGGTTACAAGCGTGTCTCAGAATCTAATATAAAGTATTTAACTGAGTCCTTTGCCTTAGTGTGCCAAATAGGCTATGCAGGGAGATTCTACACAAAAAAAAAAAAAGCTGAGTTTTACTGGTGAAATCTGCAGTACTATCAGATCTGTGGATCTTACATACATACATAAAACCAAGATCTGCTTTTCAGAGTGGAGGCTAAATCTTCAATTCCTTTAAACTGACACAAAACCTTTGACTAATTTACCAATTGGACACCTTTTTTGAGTACACTGAAATTTTTTAATGGAAGATTTTTTTTTTTAATAAAAACAATATTCTGTAGATAATGTCTTCCATAATACACTATTGGCTCCTCCCCATAGAATGTTCCATGGGACATGTAATCTGAGCTGAAAAAAAACCTGTAGAGATTGTGGGAGAACAAAGAGCTTAATCATACCCCAGAAAACATGTGGTAGTCCTTCCTTATGTAATGATTTTTGGTTTATTCCAAATTTGAAAGCTGATGTGTATGTTGTTGTATGTGCTCTTGCTAGTTCTAGTGCTTCATTAGATGGAATCTGCTGTCAATATTTCAATACTGTTCACATAATCATTTATATGATTTACCATCTCCCTATGTTGTCTCTAGGTCTTTACAATCTAGGATCCTAAAACAGCAGGAAGTTTCGGTGATTAAGGAAAACAGTTCTGTGAAACCACAGAGCTAGTTCCCAATATGCTTGTCTTGTGAAAATGTTTGCTTTTATTTTATTCTACTAGATAATCTTCATTGCAACAGCTTATCTCTAAAACTAGGAGTGATCATATGGCACATCACTTTTCATATGCAAATATTTAAATTTTCAGATGTCATTTTGTAATTTGGACTCTCAAAGATGCATTGAAGTGCAAGAACTCTGTGACGAGGTTAAACCAGAAATGAAATCACGTTTTATCTAACAAACAAGCACATAGTTTTCCAACTGAAGAAAGCATTCCCCTCCTCTGAGAATTTTATCAAGGCTATTGCATGTGTTCAACAATTCTGCTTACCATTACATGACAAAAAGCTTTTAACTATTTCACTAGTGCTACCAATGCCCAGCAATAACAGTAGATAAGACCAGCGCAATTGGGATTTCAATGTTAGAATAAAACTGCAGGAAAGTAATTATCTTGCATCCTTTTTGCTTTTAACTGTCATTTCTGATTCTATGAAGTTGGTTGAAAATCTGCAAATTGGTGGTTTCATACAAAACCAAAGAGGGAATGGAAGAAAAAAAGCACAAAGCAATCTTTCGTTGTACCTGACATGTCACTTGTAGAAATTGACCTGAAGTGAACATATTTATACAAATATTTATACAAATATTTTCAAACAGCCCCATGTCATTCCCCCTCCTTCTTCTTCTCCCTCCCACAAAAGCAAACTCCATGAAGAGTTGCCAGGATCCTATGAGAAAAGTTGTTTTTGCAGGGCTCCCAGCTGTGACCAGGTACAGAATTGTGACTACTTTGGAGAGGGCTTCTCTTCATGGGGTTTTCATGTCCTGTTGGCAGGTTCAAGAGATGTGCATAAGAGGCATTTCCACTGTCACTCCCTAGGTGAGGCACATCAATATGTGAGAATATACTGCAATATGTTCTTGAGATCTGCTCCTTCCGGTGTATCTTTCACATTTGTTTCAATGAAGCTTCACTGACCTTGAGATTACCTGGCATTTATGGCTCTTGAAGGAGCAGCAAGGTACTGACATCAACTATTCTTTATCCTCCAGCAATGCACAGAGGTCTAATTGTTGCTCTGGACTCTATTCGTGAAGCCAAGCACTCAAGTTGTCTGAAGGAGAATATAGATTTTGACCTTACTGGAGGATTTTTTTAGCACATTTTTTTTTTTTTTAATTTGAAACCCCCGATTTTTCCAATTCAGGAAGGTTTTTAGGGACAAGATGCTGGTTTGTGGTCCTGCTAGTTAGCCCTGGATAACTAGCACACTGAAGCACAAAACCAGGAAATGGAGATCTCTGAGTCTGATTTTACTCAAAGTATTTTCAAGGCGACATTTTTATTTTCAGAATATTATCCATGCATGCTTATACTTCAGGAAATGTGTTCTAGAAATTAGTAAATCCCAGGTTTAGAACCTATAGTGAACAAGTGATTACACAAGGGCTACAGACAGATGCCTTGCAAAAGGGACTAATTCGGTCTGTGTGCAAGTCAGCTGTGAAAGGGTATGGAAAAGTTGACTTTATGTCTTTATATAGCATTTTTATGACCAGCACTTGTATAATGCCTTTTTATGTGATGAGGCAAAATAGACATAACCCCTTCATAAAACTAGAAATTGTAATTTTTTTGTGTAATGCTCCTTGATAGTTTTACTCTCATGTGGTTTTTGATGAGATTACTGGCCTTTCCTTGTATTTTCTTTTTTTCACATTCTGTGTTGAAACTCTCTGAAATTGTCCTGTCATCTTTTATGATAAAGATCTGTGTGTCCTGATAGATTGATGCAGGTAGCTGCAATCAGTAAATACACACATCACTTATGCAGAGAATGACAGCTATAGACCCTTACAAAAGTGATAAGGACATTTTTCAGAATTTTCTCTGCTTTTCATTTGTCCAATGGTGTGATCCAGAGTTGAAATTCAGGTGGCTAAATTGCTTCACGAGAATTTCACTTCTCTTTTCTCTAGTTTGTCTTTGATAAGTGAAAGTAAATTCCCAATCAAAACTAACCAGGAGAACATCCGTTTGCTTAGCTGTCTTCAGTGCACTAGCAGTGCCCTAGCTCAGTGTCCAACTCAGCTGCACTAGTCTGACATTGACTGTGTTGGACATTGTCAAGGGCAGCACAGTCAGAGCCAGTGGCAACTACATTAAACTTCTAAGTTCTGTGCTTAAGCCTGACTTGCTTTATGGCCCTCTAAGGTGTATGTGAACTCAGTGAACTATGACAGGACAAGTTATGTTAGTGAATCAGGTACATTATGCCCAGCCAGTGTCTCCCTCAGCACATCTCTTTACGTTTTGTAGTGATATCATG
>WEIV01013475.1:2027-14015 GCA_013390005.1 Calyptomena viridis | reverse complement strand
TGGTGACAGTAAGGACTTAATAACACTTGTCTTCTCAAAGTAACTGGAGTAATTGTGGAAGTCAGAGGTGCAGAAAAGCCTGCTGGTTTCATTATATAGTTTAATTTCTGAGGGACACTAAAAAACTGAGAGATTAAACATATATCAGATACAACTTGGTATTTTGGGTAGATATACCCTCTGTTTAGAAATTTTGCCACCTGGAACAAATACACTTTAAAAATGAAAGAACAATAACAATATAAAAGGATATTCTTTTTTAAAATGCATCCAAAAAACCCATAAATTAGTTGCAACTTTCTTAAGATTTTCTAGCACTTGAAAGCTATAATTACTATCTGGAAATGGAAGAAATGGCACTCACTTTCTGTCAGCAAATGTTTTTAAAGACACTTTTCTATATGTTTGCTGAAGAGAAAAAAATAGCATAATGTATGTTTTGTGACTTACTGCTCTTCAGATTGTATCAGTTTCATTTCAAAATTCACATTTAATTTATGAACAGGTTTTTTCATTTCCTTCCCTTTGGAATTTAATTATCTTGTACTTGCATTTGAACAATAACAGTTAAAGCGTTAAACAAAAAAAAAAGTTCTATTGCAGATTGCCTATTAAAAGTTTACCTTGCCTTTCAATACTTAACAAATCTGAATCATCAAGACTAACAGAGTACTGTAAGAAAACAGGTTCTTTGAAAAGACTTCTGCAAAGAAGTAAAGTATCTTAAATCAGGATTTTCCCATGTATGTTAACAATCTCAGGAAATGTCAAATGCAAAAAAGTGTATTCAGTTTAAGTTAAGCTTTGGATAACATTCACTTTGGATCATATTTTAATCTGGAAATTTTACTTGTTCCTATTTATTTTTCCATTCGGAGCAATTTTTTTTCCTCTCTGAGCCTGTCTGTAAGCTGAATAGAAGTTATCAGAGTACATAGAGACATTCAGGCCCAAACCAAAAAATGCTTATCCCATGTTTTTCTTCTTTGAAAGTATGGATATTTTGTAGAACAGGAAAACTTATTTGTGATGATGAAACTTATTCTAAGAAAATCTTTTCTGTTGTTGCCAAACTGACATTTGGTCATCTTCAAAAGCCATCTAGTATTTAATACACTTTGGGTGAACTTCATTTGTTCCTTCTACTAAGAGTTGCAGATTTTCGGAAAGAAAGAAAACATGTTCATAAATTAATTTAGTAGCCACCCCACACTTACAATGAAGTCAGTGAGTTGATCAGGTAGCTGCAGGACAGCATTGCTGGACTAGGATTGCTGTGCAGTTTTTAATCATGACAGTAGAATAAATTGTTACTTGGAGTGTTATATGTTGTCTGATCACCTATATACATTAGTGGCAGAGGCCAGAAGCTTGCCTTCTTTGTCAGAGAGCACAGCAACTGCAGCTGTCTGAAAAAAAAAAATGCTGTGGGTTAGAACATGTTAAAATAGTGGGACTACTGTTTGACAGACCGGGTGCAAGAACACAAAAAAATCTATGCTTTGCCAGAAAAAAGGAGAAGGATACACAGAAGAGAAAAAGCACAAAAACATTCCTTCTGCTAAATACTAAACTATAGTCATTGGCAAGAATACGTGAGGTTATTCCAGCTCTCTTGTTGACTAAATTGTATGTTCTTCCTACAGATCCTAAAAAAGAAGTGTTCTTTGTTTTCCTATATACAGACACATTATCTGTTGTTTATGACTATAATCATAGCATGCATAGTTTAAAATGTGGGACTATGAGATAGGCTGTGTTTCTCTTTTTGGCTTGTCAGACACTAAAAACCATGGTTGCTATTTATTACAGCTTCTTTGTGATTTACTAACAAAATGTCTGTCTTTAAACTAGTTTATTATCCATTGCTTCTACTAGCCTGATCTGTTTCATAAACATGGGACTAAATCCTTTTGTGCCTTATATTTAGGCCAGATGTGTTTCATCCACCTCCATTTTCTTTTTATAGATGAAAAAAGCTCTCCCCATATTCATGGAAACAGAGTATTGCTGAGTCCTCAGGGTCTGTTTTGTTGAAACACTTTGTCAGGCTTTGGACAGGTGCAGACATCTGTGGCTTTATAAAGCTCATGGCTGTCACAGGATTAGCTGTTGTGAAGAGGATCTCAAACTCTTTTAGCTCCTAGGGTCTCAATTTACTGATTCTGCTAGATTACCCACTATCCTCTAGCTCAAGCATATGTACAGAAACCCAAGACATGAATGCATTGCTAGAAATTGAAGGCAGTTGAAGGCTTACACATGATGGAACCATTCTGACTCCTTTGGCAAAGATTGAATAGGTGATACATTATGCAGAGTTCATGTTTTCCTTTCTTGGTATTTTGTGTAATGACCACTAGACATCAATGGCCCTCTATATCAATATTTGCTAGTGTTTCAATGCAGAAGCACACTGAAATTTAATACATGCAGTGTCTGATTATGAGAGAAAGCTCTACTTACTTTTAAGTATATTCATAACCTTTAAAGCATTTTATTGCAGGTTTGAAAACTGCGTTCTGACTTTATTAATGCCTCAGAAAAAAAAAATCTATTGTTTTCTGTCAGCAATCCTCATGTTTGCTGACTCCATTAGTGGGATTATGGTCAGGTCACTATTCAGTAGAGCACTGGAATTTGTTGCTTTCTTTTGTACTGAAGTACAAAAGCTCTTGTCAAAATTTTTGAAAATTGTGAGCTAAGCAAGTTTGCTTCTGGGTTGTCAGAAAAGTGAATGTGAGGCAGAGCTCTTGACAACTGATTATCTAGATATTTGCCAATAGCCTCAGAAATAGGCCTCTGTGGTTTTGTGTTCAGTTGAATGAAGGGGAAAAGAACCATAGATGTGATTATTTTCAGGGATTTTTGGTTGATTGATTGGCTGGTTTTGGTTGGTTGATTGGCTGGTTGACAAAATCACGTCAAAAGAACAGATAACTAATGCTGTGCTACCAAAGGTACAAATAGAGTGTTATACTTGTTTTACATAAACCAAGACAGAGATTTAAGTGAAAATAGTTCAAAATAAATGGGAGTTCAGTTCATCCTTTTATGTAGCTTCTCTTAGGTACATTGGAGAAGAAAATCTTTAAAGAGTGTATCTGATCTCTCAGCTTAGATCAATTAGGCTGGCCCACAGACACAGTTTTGGAGCCTACTCTCTATTAAGAAAGTATGTTTTGTGGTAAGCATGGTTTCTTTTCAGGAATTTCTCATATTTAAGAACTAGGTCTATTTGTTCTTTAGCACACTAAAACTAATTATGTTATTTTAATAGACCTATTAACTATTTTATAACTAAAAAGACTCAAAACGTTATCACCAAGAAAGTGTCCTGAGTTTGAAGTGCAGTTTTGTTACTCATTTATGAGGGAGCAAGAACAAGTTCAAATCAGCTGTGTAGCAGACAAAGATACATATAAACAGGAGAGTACAATGGATGAAGGGGAAAAAAAGAGCAGAGCTCCAAAGAGGGCAGGGTGAGAACACAACATAGAAAGTTTGTTATAACTTCCTGTGAGGTCTGGTTTCTCAACTTCAGACTGGAGAGATTTGAAGACAGTCTGTATCTGAGGAAAGCAACACAGCTTTCAATAATGTCTAGTATGAACCTATTACATCATAGTGACAAATTGATGCTCAGTTCCATCATGCATAATGAACTTCAAAATAAAAAACTATTAACTTTAAACTACAGATGGCAAGATCACAAAGTAAGCTGTGTTCATGCATCAAACACTTGTGAACTCATGCTGTTGCGTGTTTGCAACAACAGCAATCCATGTCTACTACCAAAGAAACGCATTCCATGTACACAGTTCAAGATGCACTAAAAGACCAGTACTCAGCAGCAAGCACTAATCACCAGTATAGATTTCTCAAAGAAAAAAAAAAGAAAACAAGATATAATTTTGGTATGAATTTTTATACATAACAAACTACGTCTCTCTAAAATTAATGCATTGAATATAAATGTATGCCCATATTTTTCTTTAAAACTCATCATTTAAACTTTTTCCCTTTTCTTTGTTCTCTTCACATTTGTCTTTGCCCCCTCTGTTTTTTTGTCCCCTCAGTGGTTATCTACATATATTAAATAATAGCTTACTCTAAGTCTGTAGCTCATATTGAGCAGGAAATCTTCACTATAAGCCAAATCATTTTACAATAGACATGATAAACAGGTGGAGAAAGTCTTGAAGAATTAAGTAGTATTATACATGCAGACATGGGCAAAGTTTTTAAATGCATAAGCACCCAATTACATTAAAACAAGTTTTGACCACATGAATCTAAATGTTTTACACAAACACAAATCCAAATACAGAATTGATCAACAGGATTTAGAGAATAGAAATAGACCATACATTGGGGTTTTCTTTAAGTATGATCTCATCGTTGAATTTCCTACCATCTTAGTACTTAGTTTGGGACAATTACTGCAATCTTTTTTATTCTTATATTTGAGAAATATACCTCACCTCTATTTCAGCATGAGTGAAATGTTATTTGCAGCTGTTAGGAGAGAATATTTATTAACTTTTGTATTTCCATAAAGCTCTCCTTGTGCTAGTCCTGTTACCCTGTTATCCTGTTACCCAACAGAAGCAATAGCAGTTTACAGATTTTTTGTGACTGCCAAGTGAAGTTTGAACATTGAAACTTTCATTGAGAAAGCAAAGATGCAAATTTGTGTGGGTAAATAATGACAGTTGTAGCCAGACACCTATCTCAGTCTGATTCTCAGAAGCAGAGCATTCAGGGAAATAAATCAGGATTTAAGTGCCATTTAAAAAACCCAGCAGTCAGTTTTATAGGTGCTTTTATATCATGATTTAACACTCAGTGTGTATTGTTTTCTTTACTATATAAAACATAGTTGAAAGGCTTCTAAAATACAGTCATCAGGGAATCCATTCAGTATTCTGAATGTAATGTATTCAGTGGAATAATTTGCACCATACTGAAAAAGAGGAAATAAAATGGTGTGACATTAAAAATCTCCAGTTTTATTTATCATGTGAAATTTGAAATTCATAGGGAATTACAATTACAGATACTTTGAACATTTTCATTTAAAAATTATTTGATTTTTAAGTGTCTACTAAAACGTGGTAAGCCCCCTGCTTTTTAGTAAGTGACAGACAGTAAGGATGTTTGTTACAAAAATCAATATGAAAAGCTATGTCTGAGCAACCTGGTTCAGGTACTGGGACCACTAAAACCGAGTAAGCTGGCTCCAGGAAGCTAACCCTGCAGCTGAGTGAAACAAAGTCTTAGGTAAAATGCCGTACTAACTTGCAGAGTTCAGATGCCTCCACACAGGACTCGTGTGCCGTGTGGGTACTGCCATATCTGCTAAGGACTAAAAAAGGGAGCTGTTATTGACAAAGCAGCAAGACAGAGCACCAATGCAGAAAATTTCAATTTACATGTATATGCTTTAACAGTAGCAGTTTTGCCATTCAATCAGTAGGTACACTGAAATGAAAAACAAAATTAATTTTGTCTGCTATTCCTTGATTCTCCAATGAGAAAGCAGTTGTTGCTTTAATTTTCAAGCTTTTCCAGTAACATTTAAATGATCATCCAAATCCTGAAGCAGCCTCAAAAACCTGTCTATTCTCTGAATTCTTGCCATGTTTATAGTCTTTGTAACATTCACTGCTCTCACTGGGTGCTGCTGCAACAATGCCAATGATGAAGGGAATGCTTGCATAGGCTGGCTGTCGGCATTCCTACCTGCCATGGCATCTCCCCAAAGCCGGACGAGATGCATGACAAAACATCTCATGACCTCTCTGCACTAAATTTCCCGGTGCTGTATGACACTGAAAGAGCAACAGTAGCAAATCTTATGAAGGAGCTATGTAGTCAAGGTTTGCTCTGTTATCAGGGAATTCAATCCTTGTTAGGTGTTTAAAGTCAAGCTGGGTGGAGTTGTGGAATGACAAACACTCCACTGTTCAGGTGTTTCATAAATAGATACTTTCTAGCTTTTTGCAGTCGGTTTTTTTTTTAGGCTTTTGTACCACTTTTACTGACCAAAAACCTCAGCATTGCAAGTTTCCTTAAAAAAATGATTCTTAGAAGATGCCTTGAGCAAGGATCTTTTACTTGAGCAGTGTGTGAACCCAAATTATTTGTTTTAAAAGTCATATTACAGTTGACAACAGAGCTGCTTAGAATGAGAGACAGGAAAGTCACTCTGGTTCATTAACTAGCAGACTGGCTTCTCCACCCTGCCCTCCTCTGACCTGGAAGGACACCAGTCCTTCTGGCAGTACGTGCTCATTTTGGACCTGCACTTTTGGCAGGGAGAAGCAAAAGCAGCACAGCTCCACAAATGGGGACAAGCCAGGAGTCAAAGGTGATCCCAGCACAGGCTGGTGACCCTTACCAGTGAGCACAGTCACACACAGGATCCAGATAGATTGCAGCAGACAGAACTGGTAACAGGGTCTACCAACAGCCACAGCCAGCTGTGGCCTGAGGTCTGCCCTGCGCTGAGACTCTGCACAGGTAACCCTGACTATTAGTGCACCTAGAGCCCTGACAAGCTCATTTGTTCTTAAGGTGAACTATACATTTTTATATACTGTTAAAATCTTGTTGCCTTTGCTGTTTGTACATTCATATGTGGAACTACTGTCAGACTCTTCCAGTTACCTTCATTAGCTTAATTTAATTTAAAGTGCAAATTCTAGTAATCTCGCGTTTGTAGTGTCAGGTGGGACAATTAAGGAAAAATAGGCCACATAATAGGTACAGCCTGTTGAACTTTATTCACTATTCTTTATTTGTTCCCTATACCATTTTATGATAGCAAATAAACCCTTCACCTTAAATATAAATGGTGTTTAGTCACCTTGTTTTCATATAAATGGCAGCAAGAAGTAGCTAATAAAGATAGGCACAAATATGACATTTTAAATTAAATATTGTTATGTGCAACTACGTGTTCTCTATGTGATTCTGTTTTTACACACATTACGTCCCATATTTAAACCCTATATTAAAATGATATGTGATTTTTCCTTAGTTTTCCCTGGTTTTCTCAGTTCTTTGTTTTTCCTCTTGACTTTTCTTAGGATTTCAAAATGCAATAGGCATTCATGGGGAAGAAGAAACATCTCTGACTTATTTTCCATTTATTGTTTATACTGGATATGTGATCTATAGTTTAATTAAGTCAGAAACAATGATTATGGCTGTCTAGTATGACTTGCATATAATTTTATTTATATACCTTGATTATAAGAATTGACTATATCATAATGTCCAGGTTATCTTCATGGCCGGTCAGCAAGGGAATTTCCTCAGTCACATTGTGAGAAAATTATATGCCATTGCTGTGTCTCAGTGATGATGACTGGGCTACTGAGTTCTTAAAATTTGTGTGGTTTAGATTCAGTGAAATTCTCTGCACAATTGGTACCTTCATAATTTCACATCCCTTGCCTTGTGATGCAAAAGGGCCATTTCCAGACATGGAAGAATGGAGAATCACAAAGAGAATCACAAAGTGGAATTCTTTAAAGAATTAAGAGATTATGAGATCTGTGAGAAGTATAAATGATGCAGAACTACTTTCTCAATGTACTCCTAAATTTGTCATGACTTTATACTCAAAAAACAAAGCCCCAAAGAGAGAACAATAGCAACAAAAGTTAGAACATTCCTGATAGTTAATTAGTAGAAAATTCAAGTCAGTTTTTGAAAATTTGAGACAGTTAATTTCTGCTGTAAACTTCTATATAAAGCCGTCCTTTGTCTGCAGTGGCTCTGGAGTCTCCATTCTTGGAGTTTTTCGAGACCTAACTGAACAAAGATCTGAGCAGCCTAATCTGATCTCATAGCTGATCCCACTTTGAGCAGGAAGATGGATGAGAAACCTGCTCATATCCTTTCCAACTTGAATCACTTTACGATTTTTATGACTCAGACAATTTTCTTTACATCAGGAACAAAGCACACCACAACATATTTCATACCCAATATAACTCTAAATTTCTTGTAGATATATGCCCTGTAACATTTTTATTTTGGAATAAAATATCAAATAGAATTGACAACTGCCTAATACATGCAGAAAATCAGACCTTAGTTTTTACTGAAGGGTAATGTCAAAAGCTCTGCATTCCATATGGATGTCACCAAAAGGAATTGTGATTTCTTCAACACAGCTGCTAGCTTTGTAATGACATATGGAAGTAACTTTTTTTTTGATGACAGTTCTTACAGCAATAATTCCTCTGCCTTCTGCATTTTCCCTGACATCATGACTTAAAATATGAGCACATTTAAAAGGCAGTACTAATTTCTGACAAACTCTTTTTACTTGTGTTAGCACTCTAACTTATCTCTAGACTTAGCATTGTGTCAAATCTAATATTTCCTGAAGAACCAGATATAACTTTCATTTATTCTGTAATTGTGAGACAGATATTTTGGTCTAGGATTCATTTTTGTCTTATACAGCTCAACGGGGACTTAGACTATTACACACACACAGATACTCAGGTGAAAGTCTTTCTGAATTTTACTTCCACTGGATAGATTAGAGAAGAAAAATAATGATAAAATAACAAATCGAGGATCTAGCAAGGATAACAAGGATCTTTTGTATTGATCTTATTTCAAATAAAATATTATTATACCAAATCAATAAATATAATGACAAATGCATAATAACAGCATAATAACTTGCCATATGCTATGCTATATTTAATGTCATCTTGGGCTATGTAGGAGTTCCTGAACTAAGATAAATCTGTACAGAGACAAGTTTTTACAAACAGAAATGGCCTCTCTACAGAAGTACACCTTACAATGCAGTGAATCTCTGATTTATGAAGAACAAATCAAGTATTTCAAGTTTTCAGGGTTTTTTAATGGGAAAATATAGTTTGATTTTTTAATTTCTTTTAGAAACTTAATGTCAAACCACTTGAATAGTCGTATTTCAACAGGTTTTTTGTGCTGCAAGAGGATGAAAAAGAGAGCTCTTATCTTTCCAATATAAAGTGTATTTTTTTCGTGAAAGGTTTTAAAGTATATACAAACAACCTCTATTAGAGGACATAAGACTTTTTTTTGTTGAGAAAAAGCAGATGTGAAAGGCAGGCTTGTTTTGCACCTAATAAGAGCAAGAGTCTATCTTAATTCACATACAAACACTTTGCAGGTTTAATTACTAGATAAGGCAGTGGGATAAATATTGTATGCTTTTCCTGATATCCTCCCCTTATGACAATAGTCTTGATGAATTTAATGAAAGTAGCAAGTAATGAAACATGAAGCATTTAATAGAGCAATTGTTAATATTTTACATCATTAACGTTTTAAGTGAGAGTTTTATATTATATTCTAGTAAATGAAGTTCAGTGACTTTAAATAATACTAATATTATGTTTAAATTAGCAGCAAAAAATAGCTTTCAAGGGAAAGTTAATTTATGTAAGACTGCTACATACTAAGAATGCAAAAATTTTGTTAAACAGTTGCACTTACAGCTTTATGATGTGCATTTTATTTGTATAGAGTTTTTGCTTTGATAAATGAATGGTGTGCACAGACATATTTGTGTTATGCTGAGATCTACTATAAATCTCAATAAATTATGAAAGCTGCATCCATTTGGTTATCTTCCATAACTGAAGGTGAACCAGCAAATATCTAATCACTGCTCTAATAGTGTCCTTAGCATTTTGTTTTAATTCTTATTTTCTATATTCATGTAGTCATTAAATAAACCCATCTCAGATGCCTTGTTGACTGTTTCATGACCAACTATTTCGAAACCACCTGATGTTGTCAATCAGAGTGAAAACAATGAAGGAATCCTTTTCAAAAACCACAGATGAGAAGGTCTCTTGAACGTAGGAATGCTGAGATATGCCGTCAATGGCACAGATGCAAACATTTAAACTGGCTGATAATAAGTGAATGAAATATATGCCATATCAATAAACATAAACTTAAAAATTCAGATTTAGCTGTGAAATGGAAACATTCACTTCTAATGTTGGAGAGGATGGAGATGGAGGAAAGTAGTGCTGGATTAAACTTAAATATAAACCTTTTACTTGAAAAATGACTATATATTGTAAACTCATGCAAAACCTTTAAGTTATTATGAAATACCAAAATAGATGTCAAGCAAGTTTCAATTCAAACTAAATACACATTAAAAGACTAGAAATATTTCTACAGAAAAAGGAATCAAATGTTAATAAAAATTCAGCTCCTATCAAGGAAATGGTTAATTTCATTCCTTCTTAACTCCTGGCAACCCTAACACTTGCACTGTTTGTATCAGTCACTAAGACAGTAAAAAATCTGACTTTTTTCCTTTGTTCCCAGACTCCCTTATGGTATAGAGAGGAACAGTAATTTATCCACCTAAAAAGGCTCTTTTCCTTTTTTTTTTTTTTGACTGGATCATAACAAGTCTTTGGAAGGGTCCAGTGACACAAAACACTAACAAATGCATTTCGAACAGTCCAGCAAGTGTTGCGTAACACCCAAAATTAGTTAATTTTGAGCACTACTTTAGCTGAGCAGTAGTCTTCCCTGATTGTGTAACAGCTGTGTAATTTGCCCTTGCTGTCTGTAGTCTGTTAAGCTCCTACAGCACATTTATTTAAATTGGCTATTCTGAATGACACTGCCCTAACTTCCCTTCATCAATGTCAAGAGAGACTTGTAATCTCACCTTTCTCTGCAGCAGTTTCTTCATCACTTTCTTTGTGAAAGAGTCTTTATCCCCAGTTGAAACCTGTGAAAGCATTACATGAGAAGGAGTCAAAGATGGCCTCTGGGGAGCTGGAATTGAGGTTGAAGGTCTCACATTAAAAAAGTCATTTACTTCTGGTTTAGTTTTGCTCTTAGGCATTATTCACAGCTTTGCTCTGTCTTCAAACAAGAGCAGTGGCCCCACTAAAAGAAAAGAAATCTAAAGCTATTGAATGTGCTTAGAGTTAGTAAATATTAACTTGGGCTTTCAGGAGTCAGTCCACAGTACATCTTTAAAGCAAGAGAGCCTCCTCTTTTCATTGCCATCACCTTATTGTTGCTACTTTTTTATTTCTTTCTTACCAGACAAGGTATTTCTAATAATACTTTTTCACAGCATATGTTTTTGTATGTCTCTGGAGTAAAATTCTTCTTCCTTAGCTGATTATTTTTGTGATAAGTTGTTTTCTTATTGGTACTAACTAAAATGCAATGAATATTTACAATGAAATACAGAAAATATTTGTTTCAATACTTTGTAGTTCTGGGCTAGACATTTGAAGCTTCAGTATGTATTTTAACATATCTGGTGCTGACTGCAAAGAAGTTTCAGAAAAGGTTTGCAAAAATCACACACTCAAGCTTTGACTGGTCTCACAGAAATGTCTTACGGTATGCTTTTGATTATGGAAGTGTCAGTGTATTGGCTTTATCATCTTCAGATTAGAGGATTTTTTCACCATATATTTCTATGTATTATTTTCAGCTTTTTTACTTCTCAAGTAACATAAAACTGAATTTATGTAAATAAGGCTTACTTGAAAAATAAGTAGGACAGAGTATAGTTGTCATTGACAAACGTGTTTTGATAAGAAGGGTAAACACACGACTAAAGAAGCAGCACACAATAGTTACTGATTTCAAAGGGATTTTTTTCCTCTCATTTTAAAGTAAANATCACTGGGTGCTGTCCTGGGGGTCTCTCAGTACAGTTTGACTTCCCTGTGTGGACATAACCAAGTGATTTTATTTGCCACTATAGATATGGCTAATGAGTTCCCCTAAAATGCACCCCTTACATGGTTACATAGGTGACTAACTTTATAATCAAGCGTATTCCACTGAGGACAGTTACAATATTTGCTATGTGAACTTTAATGTTCATGTTCTTCCAGTGTTTAAATGTCTGTGGAATTTAGAAAAACAAAAAAAAGAGTGTACTTTATCAAATGAATTCTGCCATATTGA
>WEIV01013474.1:145830-164818 GCA_013390005.1 Calyptomena viridis | reverse complement strand
CCTACTTCTGTCTCTTTTCTCCCTGTGCAGATTCACAAGGCCAAACCTGACAGCCTTGAAGAGTATATGAGCTCAGACTCTGTGTTGTGCAAAATCCTAGACTAATATTTGTCTGCTTCCCTTTAAAGATTCAATGTATAGTGTTGTGTTAGTAGATTCCTGGCATATGCTTCTTCTATATATTTGAAGTGCTGATGTTACAAATGAGCCCTGATCCAGAGTGCTCATCCTGCAGGTGAAAGTTTTACTTCATAAATTCATTAGTTGCCAGATCATTATCAAAATCATTATTTTTTACCATTCTTTGCATATTTATTTAACAGTTGCTCCAGATTTGCATTTCTGATCCCTTGTGGGTGTTGTCTATATTTTAAGTTCACATACTTCAGTGCAGTTCCTGTCCCAGCTCTAAAGGAAAATATAGGACCAATTTTAATGACAATGTACAATTGTACTGACATGTCCCAAAGCCTGGGGAAACCTGTCCATTAAAAAATAATAGAGTAGGAAGTTCTGGCATAAAGTAAAGCCTTGAGTGAAATTCCACAGCTTCATGGACTGTTAATTCTTTATTAGGTTTTCCTAAGACTGAGATAAAAGGCATTTTATCTTTTTTAAGGTTTGCATTAACATGTCATTGAGTTTTATAGATACATTGATCTTCATTTGGCTAACAGAGAAAGGGTAATAGAAATGTGAGTTAAATGCTGGAACAAAGATAACTCCATAACACTTCAATTTTTTTTGTTATTTTTATTTATTAAGTTTTCTTCAGATACAGAACTGTGGTCAGTGTCAAGTTGTGAAATTCAGCTCCCTATATACTTTTATTGGTTGTCTTGTCTAATGTTCTTTTAATGTTTTTTTTAGCTGCTGTTGCTTTCTAGCTAATTTGGCAGTAAGGCTGATGTGTCTTCACTAAAAACTAACAAAGAGGATTGACAGGATTTTTTTGAAAATATTGTGTGTGTCTGATGCATTCTTGCCTCTCTTGGCTACCCAAGAGGCTTCTTTTTACAATGTATTCTGGTCTGAGATGGAGCAATGAAGTGTATCTTTGGATTCAGAAAAAAGACCTGAATTTGACTGATGTCAATAGATTTTTTTTTGCTGCTGCTGCCCATGAACAAAGATTAAGCTCTGCAAATTCCCAGAAAAATGCACCACATCATAGAACATGGCTGAGACAACAGAGGTGGTACATGGAACTTCTGGGAAAATAAAGACAACTCTTTATCTCCTTACCCTAAGGGTGAAATCTCAGCTTGGTGGAAGTTGGAGGGACTTTGACAAGTCAGAGATTTATCTCTGCTCCTTTGGGTCAGCATTCTTGGTCATCATCACTGCCTCGCATGGCTGTTGAGGAGCTGCGTCTTCTGCTGGGGGGTTTAATTGTGCCTGTCCCAAGGGAAACAAATCCCCCACATCAGACTCACTGTGTGCATTTAAGAAGGAAGACTCTATGGATAAAGCTTTATTAACAGCTGTCATTATTAATGAAGATTGTGCCGTTGTTGGTGTATTAGCTTTGTGTATGGAGGCATGTGAGATGGAAACAAAATGAAAAATGATTTTTGGCTTCTCCGAGTTGAAATTTTACATCCTTCATCAGTCCTGTGTGTCCATAAAGTAGGGCCAGGAGAAAGAAAAGGATGACTGTGGTTCTCTGCAGCTGGAGAGAGCTCAGCCCTGGGTTGGATGCTTGTTCCCAGCCTCATCAGATCTCGAGGCACCTTGACAAATAGGGTATAAATGAAACACTGGATTAAGTCCCCTGTGCAGCACTGTGTGACGATGACCTTCCCTGCTTGTTAGCTCTGAGCTGGGAAATCTTACTCTGCTGCAACTCTGTTGGAAGGACCCAAGGACTTCACTCACAGTCAAAGGACACAGGTTGGTTGGTTTCAAAGATGCTCCTGTTCATATCAAGGGCTTATTCCATCCTTTCCTTGCCAACAAGTGTTGCCAAGCCAAAGCGTCAGAGCAGTTTAGATCTTACTCACATCTCATCTTCAGCTCCCACTCTTGCAGCCTCTAGCAAATGCTTATTTTAGCACCAGCTGGCTCTGATCCCTTTGAACTCTCTGATATGAGATTAAATGTTAATTTATTACATATCATTATAGGATTATATGTTATCTCTAGGATAATGGAATCCAAATGTTAGAATAGCATGTTTGAGATTTAGTGCTTGCACACATTTTCCTCCACTCAGGAAACAAGAATAGATGAAGGCGTAAGACTGAAAAAGAGGTGAATTAATCTGTCTGATCACAGCTAGCCAAGAGCTCTAGCCCTGGAAGAGTACACCCAGAGGTTTTGCAAAGTTCAGAAGAAGAGAAGTTGACTGAATTTTCTGAAAAAATAAATAAGTATAAAGAAATGATCTGCTTTGGGTGTTCCATGGGCTAAATCTCATGGATAAATTATCCAGTGTGAATTATGTGCTTGGCTCTATACACAAATGCCAGACTAAGCAGAGTGCTGAACTGACCTGGATGCTGAATTTGTGCAGAATTTTATTCTCTAGGCTGTGGGGTAGGTGAGCAGTACTGGATGTAATAAGATATGACTTGAACTTGAATTGACTCAAACTTGAACTGCACTTGTGATGTTTCCACACAAAGGTTTACAGGAGATGCCACTAAGAAGAAGGTGAACACAGCTCTTTTGCTGCTCCCTGTCACTGCCCATGACAGCAGCTTCGAATAGGCAGATGCTGACATTGAGCTCTGATGGAGCAGCATCCTCAGCATTCCCAGATGCTGTGCTGTGCTCGTGTGCACTGGGCTATGATAGTGATGTCTGTGACTCTTTCTCAATTTTATAATTGCGCTGTCAGTGAGAAAAGAATTAGATCCAGCTTTTTGCCTTCTCAGTCAATCTCAAATCTGATCTAATTTACTCCTCTTGACTCTTGGAGAGTTTGAAAAAGCTGTCAGCTAATGCTCATTATTTTTTATTGCATTATTACTTTAACACAAGTGAACCACACAGCAAGTATGACCTCATCCAAATTTGTTTTTTTGTTCAAGAGTTCTTATTCTTTGCCCATAAGTTAATAATTGTCCGTAAGCAAGGTAACTGTATTTGATGTCTCACAGCATGAAAGCCATAATAAGGTTTCACTTTCTTTAGACACAAATATTTTGACAAGATCTCCTTGAACTGCCTCCTCCAGAGCTATTGGGAAT
This sequence comes from Calyptomena viridis, assembly GCA_013390005.1. NCBI lineage: Eukaryota > Metazoa > Chordata > Aves > Passeriformes > Eurylaimidae > Calyptomena > Calyptomena viridis. The sequence goes on along the minus strand of WEIV01013474.1, from coordinate 161,624 downwards.
TTTCATTGTGCTTAGAAAATCAAACTCTAAATTGCTAATGGGCAACAGACAGAGAAGCAAACACCCAAGAAGTCCTGGGTGAGGCTGCAGGCTTTTTCTTCTCTCCCAAAGAGGAGCTGTTCTCCACGTGTGAATGACAAGCTGCAGCTTTTGATCGCTGTAGTAAGAGAAAAACTGTACCAGGGGATGGTTGTTTGGTCTGGTCTGACAGCATGTGCCATAAATTTGTAAAATATGTCAAATGTGTATTCATAAAGTAAAATAATGCATTCAAGCATGAAAAATTATGCTTTGTTCCGATACTGGGATATGCTTGAGCAGTACTGTTTCAATAAGCAAGGGAGCAGGGGAGGAGGTCAGCAATCACCCTAGGAATGCAAAGCTTGCTCACTCCGTAACAAATTAACGGAGTTGCTCGAGGCTGTTGTCATTCCAAAAATAAAATGTTGAATTAAGTAAAGGAATCTGAGAGGAAACAAACTTTTGTTCTGGATATTTTGGGTGTGGGAAAAAAAGAAAGCTGTCATTAGAAAGGAAGGATTCATGTTTTCATGTGCTGTTCCCTGAGAGGCAGATATGAATTGATAACTTAATGATGTCTGAATGGCTGAATTAGGTCTGTGTGGTTGCTCCTGTGGGAGCCAGAGAGCACATGTTGCCCTGGGAGTCTGGTTAGTGCAATATTGGCTGCTGGTGAGAGCAATGCAGAGCGCAGGTGGAAGACTGAGTTCAGAGGAAAAAGGCGCAGATATCTCTGAACTAATAGTGGTGAATTTGCAAAGCCATGGAGCTTCTTCTGAAGCAGCTTAAAGGCTGCATGACCTCGCAGGTCTCTTTCCTGGAACTTTGTAGCTTGTTCTTAAATTTCCCAGTGGGAAAACTCCCTGACTTAGCGAGACTGCACACAATGGAAATGATATCTGTGTATGCGTGTTTGCAGGATAGGGACACAAATCTTGCTGGAGGCAACAGCCTGCACCTCTGAAGTTCAGTGGGGATATGTAAGTGAAAGCTGACTTCTTTCCACAGACCTAAACACTGCAAAGACTTAAACAGGAATTTAGTTATCTACGTTGCTAACAGTTCCCCAAATCAGAATGGATAGTCAGGGTTGCTGCTCAGATGAGAGATCCAGCAGTAATGGGGAGTGAAAGGAGGATTACTTCCAGTGCTCAGGCAGAGCTGTGGGGCTGGTGCCCGACCCAGATTTTGCTGTGTGTGTCTCTGCAGCCTGTTCTGTTTTATCACAATGCCCAGCAGGGCCATGCGTGGCACATACTCTTCCTGGGATTACAGTCACGGTGGAATATGGATGTGTGCTGGTGAGAGAGAGGATTTTCTGTGCATTCAAGACATATCTGTGTTCTTAATAACTTTACAGGGGGTTTATTGTAAGCTGCTTTTGTGGTTTCACGTGGCTGTTTGGGCCCATCAGTTTATAGCTCGTTTCCTCCAAGAGCTTCGAAACAAGAGGATGGAGAATCCAGTGAAAACTCATTGCTCTGGAGAAAGGCTTTGGACCAATCTTCCTGCTTTCTGACAATGCCTTTGGAGGATCTGCTGCCAGCATTTTAATATCCTGTAATTTTTGGCTCATACAAGGAATTTTTCAATATCTCCAAAGACAGATGCTTCCATGGGGAGAATCAGAAGTGCTATAAAATCATGTACCTGTGTAATTTGTGGAAGCAAAAATGTGGGAAGTCTGTAGTATATAGACCTTCAAGATTCTTTGCTTTATTTTGTGCATAATATTTGAGGCCACTGACTGCAGTCACAAACTGTGACTTTTTGTAAAGAGAAACACAGCCACTACCTGGGTCCTCCAGGAGCTGAGGGAGAACTGCCAGGGAGAGATCAGCCCAAACTGGGGCAGAAATGATTGCTTAGAGGAAAAATGGAAAATGCTGAAGCAGATTTAGGGAAGGATCCTTTTGAAATAGCATTTGCTCCTTAAAATGGAAATGGAAGCAGTGCAGTCTGCACTGTGTTTCTGGGTATTGTTTTAATGGTGAACTCCATCTGGGAGTAATGGCAACCTTCATTAGTGATTTGAGGAGCAAAATAGGCTTCCTAAAAATTTGGGAAGTGGAGTTGAGAGGGACTTTCTGGTTCCTAGAAGGCACCTGTGGCTGTGATGCTGTGGGATGCTCTTTATACCAGTGCCCCTTGTTCCTGCCTGCTTCCTTTTGGGGTGCCATTTGCTGCAGGTGTGAGGGCATTTACCCCAGTTCTTTGCTGCTGTACCAGTGAGGAACTTCGTGAGAGATGGAGATGCACTTTGCTGTTCAACCTTAGCTGCTTAGATCAATATCTACAGCAGGAGAGTGATTTTAATAAAAGGACTCTCTCTCAGCTTCCCTATCTCCATGACAGATAGACCCCAGCTAACATAAATCCTGGCCTTTTGCCTGTCAGTCTCTTGGCTTTGTGTGACGTGTAGGTGTTTTGACATTGAATACAAATATTTCACAGTTGGCTAATGGTTTAGAGCATATATTTAAAAGATTTACTTTTGCAATCACCTGGTGCCTTTAGTAAATGTGTTTGCCTTGTAGGGCCGCTCTGTTGTTTGGAGATCATATCCGTGCACTCCTATACGTGTATTTGTTTTCTGTTGTTCATGAAGTATCGCTGAGGGAAAATGAGTTTTGCTTTGGATAACAGCCTAGGGAGCCCCCTCCTAACCTCTTTTTAGCAATGAGAACCTCCAGTGGCCATGACAAACCTTATTTATCAGGTGCTGGAAGGGATGCACAGGGGTTTGCAGTGCTAGCAGGTGGAAGCACCAACTCTGCACCAGGGTAAGAAGCAATGCCAGGACAAGTGCCCTGTGATGGCGAGCTAGGCGAGAGGTCCAGCAGCCCTGCTGTGGTCCCTGGGACTGTCTCCCCACTTATATTTACCTGGAGTGGCTGTGACTTGACTACGCCAATAGAAAAGCTGTGCTGCCTGGAGTGTAACTCACCCATCCTGAGCTGGTGCTGCCTTTGTTTTCAGGGTTCATTTTGGCATCTCCATGTCCAGCTGAGAAGAGCTGAGGGGTGTCTGGAAGGCAGAGAAGGGTTTCATGAAATCCTAATGCTGCTTATGCTGTGGGGAGGAACCTTGGGGTGGGCTGTGGTGATCATGGCTTGTGTTCATGGGTTTCTGCCCAGTAAGCAGCAGGTTGTACAAAACCTTTGTGTGTGAGCTTTGCTTTAGCAGTTCTTTCTCCCCTCCAGGCAACCAGAACAGAAATCCTCCGTGGTTAATCAGGTGTTTTTAAACTTCAGTGTAGCTTGCAGTAGTAGCTCTGTCATTCTTCCAGCTGATTAATTTGCGACCTTTAGGCACTGTACTAATGCCTCTAATTGTAAGTGGCAGGACAATTTGCCTGTTGCTGTTGTATAAGAGATGCAGAGAAACTCGTGATGAGCAGCCTTTGACTTTTAACCACCATATCAATGCCCCTGATGGAAACTAAAAAGGGCAAGTTAGGCCAGTGATCAGCCCAGCAGAGCAACCTGAGTGATTGCAACAGCTGTATTAAATGAGAGAACTTGGGGATTTCCTTTCTGGGTACCTTCTCTGTACTGGAGTCTGGGCAGTCAAAGCAGCTTTATCAGTGTCTGCACTGAGGTGGCCTTGCCTGTGCTGAGTGTGATATGGGGAGAAACTCCCTTCTAGCACTCAGGGAATTAGTCTGGGAAGGAAAACCTTAGTTCTTCAAATAGCTGTATTGCCTCTGTCAAAGGGGATGGGAATTGGAGACTCCAAGAAGAAACCCTGTGATTTTCTCATCCCATTTATGCTTGGCTTTTGGAGAGGAAATTTTCATTGTCCCTGTGCTCGCTTTATGCTCACACTTCTACTCTGTAGATTCACCCTCAGTATTTTTCATGTGTCCTTCATCCCTTGAAATGATCCTCTTCTCCTTGAAGGAAAGAACAATTTACACCCATGAGATTTGGGTGAGAACTCCCTGGCCCTGTGAAGCCATGAACACCTGGCTTAGGATCACCATTATCCTGTTGTTTTTACGGTCCATGAACAGGACCACATGGTACCTCTGCACCATATATATATGTATTATCCAACTTCTAATTATTTCTATCAGACACGTTTGAATAAATGGTTTTAACAAGAAGGATTTTGGTCAGAAACACACATGTGAGAGTGAGGCAGAGATGAGCAAATAGAATCCCTGATGACATAAAGATTTTTTAGGATATGGGGATTGGCACATTACTCACAGCTGGTGGAACTATCCCACTGTTTCGAGAAAAGCTATTGTAAGGATGTTGAGAGCATTTTTAAAATTTCTTTATTGTGACCATTTTTTCTATTACTCCAGCTCATAAATCCAGGTGCTTAGTTATCATGTTTACCACTGTACAGGGTTCAGAGGGAGCAGTAAAAGCCTCTAAAACTCACCTGAAATAGCCTTCCTACACTTAGAGGTGCCACAGATTTAATGTCCTGTATCTCAGGTCCTTCCAGGCCTTGACATGATGGTAGTGTTTGGAGGAAAGGGAATGCCTAATTGAATAAAATTTCCACTTTGTAATGTATAGAGGTGCTGGATATTTGGATTAGAAGCTGTGACAAGTTTTAACTATAACAGCCAATGCTAATGTTTCAGGAGGAATTTGCATTCCTCAGGTTTGGATAGATTAATTTTGAGTAATTTCGTATTTGGGCAGAAATTGTTCTCAAAAAGAAATGATGATGCTGTGGCAGCAGAAGAATGTTCTGTCTAGGAAAGTTGAACCCTCATGAGAGGTGAATTTAAGTTGTAACAATGATGTGGTCCATTACATACATTTATATGTTTAATCCTAAAGTTTTTTTGTTTGTTTAGTGGTTGGTTTTTTTTTTTTGTTTGTTTATTTGTTTTTTGTTGTTTTTGTTTCAGATTGTGTCACCTTTAAGGTAAAAGAACTCCAGTCTTTGGAAATGAACATACCAGTTGGAGAACCATTCTGCTGTAATGATAATAGTTCAGCTGCAGCTTTATACCTGATAAAATCTTTTTATACAGACAAATCCAATGTCTGCAAGTGCTCGCATGGAATTCAGAGGAGGCAGTGCAGTAGCTTTACTTCTTGGGTTGCATGCTGTTCCCTGGTTAGGATAAATATATAGTCTGTTTTGATAAACAAGCCTGAACTCCTCCTTCCCAGTAATAACATTGTTAATATCATCTTCCCAGAGAAGGGCAAATAATAAGGTAGTGGCTTAACCAGGCAGTTCCTCAACATTTTATCAGTAGAGACTTGTTTCCTTGAAAAAGGATAAAGCTCTAATCTGCTGAGTATAGAGCTGCCATAAGGGTTTTTATTTTCAACTAAGTAAAAAAAGCAATGGTAAACTTTGCATATTTGTTTCATGCATTTACTTTACCCCATTTTGTTTGCTTGCACGTCTTTCTTAATGTTATGGCATCTTGTTTTGCAGTTGCTTTAGGGATCATCTGTAACTTGGTGTGAATGAGGGAGAGCAAATTAACAGTGACTGTACCTGGTCAGGGTACAGACTGTCTGGCCCGGGAGCTCATTTCCAACAGCACCCAAAAGCAGATACTTGCTAGGAAGGAGTAAGATCAGGGAATCACAGAGGATGCTTCCCCTGAACTGCTCTCAGCAGCCCCTGGCAGAGGTTTTGTCTCTGCCTAATGATTTAGGGAGCAGAGTGAGCAATATTCTCTCAGGAGTCCAACACTTCACATGCTTTCCTTGCCAGGCTAATGGCAATTTCGAGTCTTTTTGTTTCTCTCCAGCTTCCCAAACTTTTGCTGATAGAGAACCCTAAAAATAATCTTCAGGACTTTTGAGTATTGGATTGCACTCTGCCTCAGTCCTTTCTGTGACAGCAGTGGTGGAACTGGCATGGGATGCTAATCCTGCTGTACCTATTCACTCAGTCGTAGAGGAAAATGTATGAAAACAAATTGCTAGTCCAAGCTAAATTTAGATTTATTCAGTTGGAGTTAATTATAATCTTTATTTAGTCCCAAGCGATGCCTTCTTATCATACTCTTATTATAGCTGAGAAAATTAATTTTTATTCTACCATAAAGGTGAATGTAATAATCTGGGTTCAGGGAAGGGATTACTTTAATAAGATTTATAGGCAGCCTTTCAGACAGTACGGTTTTATTACTATCTGTAGGTGGCCTTGCTGCACATATGTCTTTCAGTATGGGTGACTCTGCAAAATTCATGCAACCTAAAAACTGTAGTAAGCACCAGCTCAGAAACTTCTTCATCCAACTTAATCTTCTGGCAATGGTAAGCAGGCAAAGCACTTGACTTTCTTTGGAACACAAAATTACAATTTATTACTGCACTTGTGGCCTGATCAGGGATTTCATTCATATGCATGGTTTAATTTTGCACTTAAAAATGTATTTTAGTAGACAAAAGATTTATGAAGTCAGAGATGTTGCTTTAAAGCTTTTTGGAAACTGAGTGATGGGCAGACATAGGCATGTAGTGTGGGATAGTGAAAGGTGAGCCAACAGATCTGATGGGGCAGGACTGCTTTGCTCCTGGACACCTAAACCTGCCACACACAGGCCTGCACTGGCCACCTTTAGCAGTCGAGTTATTGCATAGAAAGAGGCTCCTCCCAAGGGTGGTTTATCACCCTGCAGGTATAAGTGTCTTGGAGAGGATGAATGAATTCTGGAGATACTCTGATTTGCTGAAAGGGGAGGCTGGAACGTGACTGGGCTTAGACACCCATCTGAGATGAGATGGGCAGACTCCAGTGGAGGGTGGCAAGAATGTGCAGCTGCACTGAAGTCTGAGCAACAGAAGTTTGACTCAGACATTTGGAGATAAGCATGTGAGACACTGTCCCAAGCCTACAAAAGCTAATTAACCTCTCTTCAGTTTTAGATTTTTGGATTAAGTAGACTTCTTCTTTTAATTGCATCCTTTTTCTTGTCTTTCAAAACAAGCTGCTGGACCAGCAATGTTTTGCAAAGTCAATCTCTGCCTCCACAAATGTGTAATCAAGATTGAATGTAACGGCTGTAAACTGGTTGTAAGTCCTATATCAAGTTCTATCCTTACATCAAATTAGGATAAGAAGAAGAGAGAACGAGAAAAACGTAGAAGAGTCCTATCATCTTTTCCCATACTACCATTTTTTATATGTTGACAGCTTCTGGAGTGACTTTAATGTTAAAAAAGTATTGGGAACTCTTCTTAACTCTTTCTTGCAGTATCATTTATATATTCAAATTATGCTGTTACAGTTGAAAACACTGTTTGTTATTGTTCTTTTTCTGTGCCACTGTGGTTCAGTGAATAACTGCCTCAAGTACTAAAGGAGTAAGACTTGTTTTTGAATGGAAGGTGATGGAATTTTTCTTAGTTTAGTTAGGTGATGGAAGTTTACCCCTCAGGGTGACTACAGAGGGTTTTTCTCCTCCTTTTCCTCCTGAATGTAAAACTGAGGAGATGAGTCACAGGATGGACTCTGAATGTGGGAAGTAAACAGTGACATCCTCCTTTCACGGTTATTTCATTAAATTTTGAATGAGTCAGGGAGAGCACGAGGCGGGTGTTCATCTAGGCTCCTTAAATCCTCATACAACCCAAACTTAGCCTACTCATAGACTCAAATGATGTCTAAACTTGTGGTAGACTTCCACACTGTAATCATCCTCCTCATTTTCCTGCTGCCAGGATTAGGAGTCAGAGTTTCCCCAGCTGTAGCCAGGACAAATCACCTTGAAAAATGTCTCATGGCTGGGAGCCCTGAACAGCATCAGGTCTTATCCCTTGTCTGTATAAGAGAAAGTGACCTACACAGCTGCTCCAGAATTAATTATTCTCCTATAGTTTATCAGTTGCAGAATAGTTATCCTTGTGTAGACACCCTATTCTAGGATACAGTGTGTTTTTATTCAAGTTATTCATAATGCCTGCAATTCCAGGACAAAATAATTATTATGAATAGAGCCATTTTTATAGTAGAATAATGTACATGTGTAGTTTGATCTTTATGGCCTTCAGTAAGGGCTGGTGGGAAGGGCTGGTGATTTTTCTCCTATACAGACAAGCCATTGATTGCCTCTATGAGTCATGGATAACATCATAGTACTTACTGGCACCACATTACTTGAAATTATTCCTCTTTTACAAAGAGGAGTGTATGATCTCGCTCTACAATTCTGATGATGCTGCAGGAAAGATGAATTTTAACATTTTCACAGTTTTTCTGCAGGTGCAGGATTGGCTTCTTGTTTGTTTTCAGAGAAAGAAGATATTGAAATCTTGCAATTTTAAACACTTGTTTTTCCTTGCACCTCCAGTTTCAGAATTACTGAGGGCTTATGGAAGACTTGGCTCCTGTTATGCAGTTTACTAAAGTAAAGAGAAGACTTAGATGTGAAATTTGTATTTATGCTCCAACAGGAGCTATTTTCCTTTTTAGTTAAAAAAATGATGATTTTAAATACTTTCCTCTTACTACAGTGTAACACATGCATTGCTTTTAATGCTGATCTGCTACCGCCACCATCTTCTGACAGAATACTTGTTATGCTTCTTATTAAAAAGTACGAAATCTAAGAAGTGTAGCTTCAATGAAACCTTGAGTTACATGAACTGCAGGTTTTTGTTGCACAGTGTGCCTTACAGCTGTGGCTTTGTCTCTGCCTTAGTCACATGCTGCTTTTTGTGGCAGAAGTCCAGAGTCAAGTGAGATTAAAACTGAAGGTGAGGGATAATTTTATGACATAAAAAAATAAATCAAGACAACAGAAAAAAAGGCTTTGTTTGAGGTCTAAGCTGGTTTGGGTAAGGACCAGGAAGGGGCTTCTCTGATGCACAGCATTGCACACTTAGTTTTGTGCCTTCCTCTCTCCCTGCTCCTCAGCAAAACCAGAAGGGTGTTTTCCTTTAGTCTGTACTCTCAAAGTTTGCAGGATGAGCTGGGCTATGAGGATATTGCCCAACTCTGGAGAGAAAGTTTTTGGCATAGGATTGCAGTGATGAGATTTTGGAAGCTGACCTGTTGCTCCAGGGGTTGGTATTTAGCTTATCCAAATGAGTGTTTTAGCAGCAGCAAAGCACCTGCTGAAAATCGGTAGAAGTTATTTCAGAAATTCCGGTTAAATATCTCAAGTATTTTCCAACATTGTGCTATTTCCACACATCTCCCCAAAGCCCCAGTAGTCTGAGTAAAACACTGTTCTGCCTGTAAGATGGCACTGGGGGTGCTAATTTGGTCTTCATTTACTTTTTTTCAACTCTTACTCTCTTTCGGTACATAATTAGGACTAACTCACATTCTGGTCTAGTGTTTTGCCCTCTCTGGTCTTGCTGGAGTGCTTATTAAAGGAGCAGGTAATTTATTCATTGCATTGTTGCACATCAGAAAGCTGCAAATGTGTCCTGTTTCTGATTGTTACTGTAAGAAGATTGATGCTGTGGTGCTGACATGCTGAATTAAAAAGGCAGGGCGTTGGCCTGCCATCATATGAAGTATTTCTTTCTAGATATTCCTACAGTGTCATAAAATGCTGCTAAATTCAGATGTCATATTTTGTTGCAGGCTGGTTCTAGGACAAAGCCCAGCCCTGTCTACTGGTGTTTATGGCTTCCCATATAAGCTTTCAGACAAAATTTGTATCTCATTTTGTTTGAGTTACAGCAGGATGATATCCTAATCTTCCTACCAGTTCTGAGGTGAGGCACTGAATGTTGCCACTGTAATGAAATGGAGGGAAGAGAAGACCATACCTTTTAAACTTCCTGTAAATCACTGCTTGACAGAGATAAAATATCTGCATAAAGTGTGTGTGGGAGTCCTATAATGTAAACACAAATGCTTGCACAAATGTCTTGTTTTTGTTTCCTCTTTAGGCTCAGGAACTATGTCACTGTTAAAATATCCTCAGCAACCTGGTGTGTCTAGGGAGAAGGCAGATTTTAGCTCTTCCCCCAGAAATCAAAGGGTACTTTCGCTGCTCTGTATCCTTTGTGTGGCTGCACAATGCTTATGATAAATGAAACTTCTGAGAAATATTGCTTTCAAATGCAGTACAATTTATTTACAATTAATCCAGGAAGGGGTTAGTCTGTCTTTGACTTGATAGCAAAGAAATAATACCCTCCCTTCCCTCACTGCCTCGGTTTTCCCAGGAGCAAAGTTCACTTTCAGCACCTGAATTGTGGGAAGGTGTGGGCTGTGCTGGTGTGTTACAAGAGATGGGCTGATGTTTATGCATCACTGCAAGGCAGAGGACACCCAGGTCTGGTGACTGTTCTGCATTTGCATTCGCCTGCAGAGCTGAGAAGAAACCCTGATCTGATCCCCATGTGCAGTAATGAGAGAGAAGACTGTTGGTACTGTTTCCTGCCGAGAGGTTTTTTTGATGCTCTGGTATATTTTTGCATATTTACTTTTCCCCACAAAGAATTTTCCAGCAGCTGAAGAAAAACCTTGGCATAAGTAAATATACCGCAAAAGTAAAGGCAAAAGTGTTGTGATGAAATGAGAAGCATTTAAACAAGTATAGATAGTATCAATCCATCGAAAAATAAACACCCAAAATTTCAACTGAGAACAAGAATGAAGCAAAGTCAAATGGATGGGATTTGCCATTACATTTGATAAATGTAGGCTTTAAAGATACACAACCTGAAAAAACAGCTTAAATATTAGAGCTTTTATCTCTGCTAAATTGTGGCTGCAAGTATCTGAGTCATCTGGCTTGAACAGGTGTAATTGTTTGTGTGGTTGTCGGGTTGTGTATCTGCTCTCCCCAGTGCTGACAAACAGTGAAATCACCACTGAGCTTCGGCAAGAGACAACGAGAGCTTTGACCTTAGGATCTGTCATTGTGCCTTTGTTATCTCTGCACATTATGGAACTGCTTCATTTTAATTCATTGGGTCTCTGTTTATTTCCTCTGTGGCAGTCCCAGGAGCTTGAATTCACCGGCTTTTTGTTGGAGCATATGAATTGTTGGCTTGAAAGACCCACTGTTTCTAGTAGAATCACAGCTCAGATTGAATATATCTCACTATTAATTAGAGATGGCCCAAACTAAAGATGTCTATTTGATTCCTCCCTCCCTCTGGAATCTTTTCTTTCCTGGGAAAAATAGCTCAGCCCTGGCTGGAGGATTGACCATTGTGTTGTAGAGAAACTTTTGTGGTTTCCAAATGTGTTTCATTCTCTCCAAGAATTAAACCAAAAAAATCCTTCTAAACCTTCTGTGTGTAAAGAATTCATCCTCCTCTCAAGTTCACTCTTGCCTAAAAATCTATCTCACTGAGACCTCTATTAAACCCCGTATATTTTATTATGAAAAGTTTCGGTTTCAAGAACACAAAGCTTTTATCACTTTTCCACTCCCAAACTGATAACCTGTCAGACTGGATGGGAATGATGCAGATTTGCTACCCCTCACTGTCTTGTGTGTTAGTGATGTTAGACTAAAACAAATGTTCAGTTTTACTGCTTAAAATGTTGCTTTATTGCCTACTAATGTTCAATATTCCAGTTTTTTAGGCATATTGAAACATGAGTGAGAAAAAGCTGAAAGTTTGATCTGACAATAAAGGAAAAAAAAAAGCATTAAAAGTTTTGGTACTTAGATTGGGATCTTATCAATCCCCNGATATTTTCTTCTTCCTCAAAGAAGCTAACCAGGATATCATGAGGAACTCCAGTTTGCAGTCTAGGGTGGATTCATTCTTTATATACAAAGCCAAACAGCCACCTCTCCTAAATGCCACGTATGGACCCTTTTCTGTTGAACAACCTGTTCCCTTGGACCTTCTGCTGACTTCTGCATCTTTTGGTTTCACAAATAAATTCACTTTTAATTGGAAATTAAAATCTCACATAATCAACAGCTCAATCTATTCCAACAAACCTAAAATACAAACCTTGTTCTATATTGCGGGGAAGGACTGGGATGACTATAATTCTGAGGAGATGTTGCCTTGCGTGAAGATGTTTGCATTCCTGGAGTCTAGAGAAGTTGTGGCCAGCTGTAGATTGACAGGTCATCTAGGATTATGTGTTGCAGAGCTGGAATTGTCTCCTAGCTGGTTCAGCTCCCCTCCACCCCTGGTGTCAGAGGAAACAGCCTCCCTGGAAGGGATTACTGTGGAGCTCTTCTATAAGATTTATGCAGTGGATGGGGAATGTTCTCCAGAGGATGAAAGATGGGAAAACACTATCCATGCAGGTGAAGATAATGAACACCAAGCTTTGTCAGCTATGGAGAGGATTGGTAGCATTGTTGTCTACCCAAATCAAGATGAATTAAAACAGTCTTCACTGAGGTTAGATGAAAACATTGTTATTCGCTTACCACTCAGCCCAGTCAGAGAGGGTGACATTGTGACCTTTCATGTTTCCCTGGCCGATGACTCGCTAGCAGACCAGTTTGTATTAAGGTAAGAGAATTTTTGAAGCATTATATACTAAACAGTCTACAGATAGGAGCAAATCAATGTTAGGTGTAATTTCTTTGGTTATATCCAGTGTTTTCCTGAGAGAATTTTGGCATTTCCTCTCCAGTGGGGGAAAACTATAAATAGTCTTGAATTATCTGTGTGGATGACACTTTTTGGGACATGGGCATTGATTTCAAAGTAAGAGCTATAAATGTTTGTTTGACTATTTCTTGTTTTAATGCTGTTTGCTTCTAATCTTAATTCTACCTCTTAAATTGTGCCTCTGTAAGTCAACCAGGGTAACTGCTGCAATCTGTTTCGCTAAACAGTTTGCAGAAAGGTTTTTCTGTTTCTTTATAGCTTCCTCTGTTTTTATCAACTTTGTGATCATCTTTTCAAAGTACATCAGATACATCTTGCACGGGTCAAACGGGGTGAGGAACTATGTTGTTGCATTGTAGAGGGGAGCAGAGAGGTAAGAAAATCAAATGTGTAGGAATCTTTTGGCAGAGCAGGATTTGATGCCAAACTTAACAAGTCGTATTTCAGCTTTCCTATCGGACCAGCCCATCCTGCTTCTTCAGGCTTTTGACTGCTTGTTTCGTGGTCCATTTTTGTTTTAACTTTGGGGACTTTCTATTGACCTTTACTGGTGAATGTGCCTGTAATAGGAGAATTCGGGCATTTCTGAACACCTCAAGGGTTAGTGCTGCATATTTGTTATGTCCTTAGCTGTCAGACTGTGGATTCAGAGCTGCACAGAGACCAAATTCAGACAGAAATGTGAGCCAAACTGTGGGAATAAAAGGGCCAAAAGGTAATTGAAAAGTGTCATCTGCTGTAAGAATGTGAGACGCTTGGGAAGAAAGGAGTTGCAGTCCATGCAAGGAAACCTCAGAGTAGATTCATGCCTTAGTTCTAACTTTTTGATCCGAGAATGATGGGAGCAGAACATGACAGAAGTGCACTTTGGGGACAGATGTTGGGAAAACAGACAGCAAACCCTATGCAGCACTTTCAAATCATTCAACGTTTGTGAAATATCACATGAATATTAATAAACTTACAGATTGCTGCGTGAATTGGGACAAGTGGTTTATAGTGCAGTGCTGCTGATGGGAGGGAATGTGTGAGAAATATAATGGGATTTAACCAGACTTTAAAAGGTTTGAGTCAGGAAGGGACTTCTTTTAAACATGACTTATTCTTGCCTTTATGTGGATTTACTGGTTTTTCTTTGTTAAATATGGATTTGGCCAGTATCCACTGTCAGGAGATGGGCCAGTCTCATGGAGCAGTTGGGTTGCAGCAGTTGTGTATTGATCTTCAGTGCTATAGCAGAGAGATTATAGAATTTGCCTAAGGCTCTGCGAGGATTTAACATCAGCTCTTAATTCTCAGTTTTTTTGTTCTCTTTGCCATACCACAGATAAAATTCCCAAGGCATTAGAGACAACCTAAGATGAGAATGTTTTCTTTCTGTGGAATTTCTAAAATAGCATTTACCGTGTACTAAATGGTGCAAGGGTAGAGTTTTGATACTTCTGCTGGCCAGGAAATAATAAAAAACTTCTTGCAGAGAGAGTTTTGAAATGCTGTCTTTCAAAACCAAAACAGGTCCTGGAAGCACTGAGCACAGTAACTAACCTGAGGTTTCAGGCAAGCAGAAAATGAGGGAGTGGAGAGCTTCCAAAGTGAGGAGTCCCAGAATGAGCCACAAGAACCTGGCTACTGCCAAGACTCTCATCTTCTCTTACACCCTCCTGTGACTTGCATGGCTCCAGCTGTCAGGTGTTATCCCAACACACAGAACATACATCTCAGTGCTCCCGAGCTGCTGGGAAGGCAGTCAGGTTTCCATGGGGATTTCCTTCTTTGAAAAGTGTATGGAATCAGTTAATCTCCAGGAAATGTTCCCGTTACAATAAATCAGCATCTTTTACATGCCCAGAAATATTTCCCTGGAAAATTCACCATCAGCTATATGTAGTCTAGCCTGGCTGGGCTTTTATTTAGCTTTTCTTGCATTTTGCTTTTAATCAGAGAAACTGCAAGTATTTTTATTTAACCTTCAGTCAAATGCTGAAAGTAAGAGGCAAAATGCAATTCTGCTGATGGTTCACCTGTCCTTCAAGATGGAAAGAGCACCAGCAACTGTTCCTATGATTATTTCAAATGACATACGTGGGATCCACAGAGAGATTATACAATAGGTAGGCAGAGAATTATGCTGAGGGAAATACAAGCACTATAGTGCCTGCATCTAATTTATGCAGTTTCCCTTGTCAGCTTTCCCTGTTTTTCAGTTCAATGCTAATGTCCATAAAAACCCAGAAGGTTTTTATATAAATAGAATTTCTGTATGTTATATCAAGTGAAAAATACATTGAAGTGAATGTTTGCTTTGGGAAATATATTTTTACCTAATATAACTGATTGTTTTTAATCATATCTGTTAGAAGTGTAGTGGGGTGAACTGCATTCTGGCTCGTATGAGATGATAGATCAAAATCCAGTCATTCTCAGCACAGCATTTGATGCCAGCCTTGAGCTGACAGTATGCAAAGGAACAGATATGCTCAATTTTATGCACCTCTTTACTATTTCATGTTATGTTGTATAGTATTTTATTTTATGCTGGATTTTTTTCTAGCAGAACTGACTGAAATTCTCATATGAGAGCAGATTGTTCCTTGTTTTGGTAAAATTTGTGATTCTTAACCAAGCTTGGAAACGGAAAAGCAACTGGAAACAGTTCCTTGATTCAGCAATGTCCTGTTAGAACCCCATCCTCCCAGTAGTGTTTCTTACAGGATGATGCTGCAGCATATTTGTGAAGCTCCAGCTATCACCTCCAGTCCCTTCCATCAGTCCAAACTGGTTTTGCTGTGCTCAAGCTAAGTCTTGGTTGTTTGTTTTCGTTGAAAAACTAGAATTTCAGATGGGCTTGGAGCTCTAGGGGTGCTGTGGTCTAAGGAATTTGTTTCTTTTCATAATGCAGCCCAGCCAGTGTGGCTTTGTGAAGGACTCAGATGTGTCAAGGGGCAGAATCTGGAGATTTAAGTGTGCATTTAGTGCTTTTGCTGTGCCTGACAGTCATATTGCTCACTTTGTTGACAGGTGATCTATACATGTGTGCAGTGAAATTCTTATGACACTGGGGATTAATTTGTGGCCTTGCCAGTCTGATCTGTACTGTAAAATTTACCATCTGTGAAGACAAATTTTGCCCATTATGTTTGGTGGGTTGTCACTAAGCATAGTTTAACCATAAAGGTAGGTGAAATGGGCTATGTTGCCATGATTAAATTCTTTTATTGGGCTATCTAGTTAAAAAAAAAAAAAAAGGGACAACTTTGAGCTTCCAGCAGGGCTCCTACA
>WEIV01013474.1:116941-142273 GCA_013390005.1 Calyptomena viridis | reverse complement strand
TTCCCTTGTCAGCTTTCCCTGTTTTTCAGTTCAATGCTAATGTCCATAAAAACCCAGAAGGTTTTTATATAAATAGAATTTCTGTATGTTATATCAAGTGAAAAATACATTGAAGTGAATGTTTGCTTTGGGAAATATATTTTTACCTAATATAACTGATTGTTTTTAATCATATCTGTTAGAAGTGTAGTGGGGTGAACTGCATTCTGGCTCGTATGAGATGATAGATCAAAATCCAGTCATTCTCAGCACAGCATTTGATGCCAGCCTTGAGCTGACAGTATGCAAAGGAACAGATATGCTCAATTTTATGCACCTCTTTACTATTTCATGTTATGTTGTATAGTATTTTATTTTATGCTGGATTTTTTTCTAGCAGAACTGACTGAAATTCTCATATGAGAGCAGATTGTTCCTTGTTTTGGTAAAATTTGTGATTCTTAACCAAGCTTGGAAACGGAAAAGCAACTGGAAACAGTTCCTTGATTCAGCAATGTCCTGTTAGAACCCCATCCTCCCAGTAGTGTTTCTTACAGGATGATGCTGCAGCATATTTGTGAAGCTCCAGCTATCACCTCCAGTCCCTTCCATCAGTCCAAACTGGTTTTGCTGTGCTCAAGCTAAGTCTTGGTTGTTTGTTTTCGTTGAAAAACTAGAATTTCAGATGGGCTTGGAGCTCTAGGGGTGCTGTGGTCTAAGGAATTTGTTTCTTTTCATAATGCAGCCCAGCCAGTGTGGCTTTGTGAAGGACTCAGATGTGTCAAGGGGCAGAATCTGGAGATTTAAGTGTGCATTTAGTGCTTTTGCTGTGCCTGACAGTCATATTGCTCACTTTGTTGACAGGTGATCTATACATGTGTGCAGTGAAATTCTTATGACACTGGGAATTAATTTGTGGCCTTGCCAGTCTGATCTGTACTGTAAAATTTACCATCTGTGAAGACAAATTTTGCCCATTGTGTTTTGTGGGTTGTCACTAAGCATAGTTTAACCATAAAGGTAGGTGAAATGGGCTATGTTGCCATGATTAAATTCTTTTATTGGGCTATCTAGTTAAAAAAAAAAAAAAAGGGACAGCTTTGAGATTCCAGCAGGGCTCCTACATGCTTCAGTGTCATATATTTTCAGGTACTTTTTGTCCTTTGATGTAGTAGAGTGTCTCTGTTACCTTTTTCACAGACAACTTAGATGAAACTTAGTAAATGAGGGAAGATAGAAATCATGACTACAGAAGGAGACAGCAACTTCTGTGCTAATTGCTAACAGAAGAAGTTTCCTGATACATATGGAGAAGTTATGAAAGAGACAGAAGAAAACAATTCCTGCTCAACTGGAGGAACAGAAACCTCATCTAATAGCACTGGGAATGGCTTCTATTTGTTCTGTGGTGTTTGTTATTATTTAACTCCATCTTGAGACTCAGAGGGTGTATTTAAAAGAAAAATGGGAGTCAATTTATATAGCAGAAAAACGTTTAGTGGAATAAATGGACAATTGCTCCTTGGTTATAGGAAAGAAACCAGGACACTCTTTAGAAATAAAGGATGGATTTTTGTCCTGTTTTCCAAGTCTCCCTATTTAAATGGTCAGTGAGGATGTGCTGGTAATGAAGGCTGAGCATTAATAGCAAATTGTCGAGTCACAGACAAAAAGTGGGTTTGTTGGCATTCGTTACACGTCCCTAACACGAACGACACATCCTTCTTTTCTGCTGGATCAGAATAGAAATGGCGATTGGAGATATTCCAGGAACAACTGTAAGGGGCTGAAGCCAGGTAATGAATCCCACGACAGAGGAATGAAAGCAGCCGCAGTCAGGATGTGGACCTGTGTCTGGAGGGGAATGGCAGGACCATGCAAAGAAACCTTGCTGTCAGTCGGTGCCTAGGCAACCTCAGGGAGAAGGATTATCTGCTCCTCCCTGCCATGCTCCACACAGTGCAGGGTGAAGATTGCTTTTTGATTTTTGGGATGAACCAGTACAAGGTGTAATACATGCCGGTTGACTTTCACTGATTATTCTCACTAGGAAAAATGATATTAAGGATTTATATTAATAAACATATATCCATATGGAGGAGGTTATGTCTCCTGCTAAGGAATAAAAATTGCACAGGCCATTAAAACTGACTTACAGGGCTTCTGCGTTAATAATGAAAGATCTGTAGAAGTCTGAGCAGTCGTCTAGAAGGCCAGAAAAAGATCATTAAAAGGATGTCTCCTGCCAATAGCTGCCAAGAGCAAACAAGAGAAAGAAAACAGAAGGTTTTGGATCTGGAAATGCATAGAAAATGAGAGTGTACAGACTGTGGGGAATGCAGGCTGGGAGGAGGAGGCTCCGTGAGGCCTTCATCACTTCTAACCAAGCTTTTAGGAGTGGGGAAGCACTTACTGGGGATTATTACTGGTGAGAGAAATAAATGATTAACTGGAGCATCATTTTAGGATGAAAATTCAGCAGAAGTCAAAGCGTTGAGAAAGAAAAAAAAAAAACCTTCTGAAATCAGAAATGCTGGTTCAGATTTAGAAATAATCACAGAATTAAAGCATTATTGGTGGCTTGGGCATATTTGGTTTTTATCCAAAAATTTTAATAAACCAGGGTGAATGTTGAAATTTGTTATTTCTCTTTTTTTCCCTGAATGTGCATTGAACTAAATGTAGATATGGTATAGTGATACGTAACGTTAATAAAAAATATCAAGCATGGCAAATTCTGGAAATATCAGAGATGTCAGGTTCAGTTCCCAAGTACTATCTGCATTATAATGTATTCCCTAAAGACAAATTCACACTGTTTTTTTTCCAGATCTCTTGCTTCATTTGATGCGTACATTGTCTTCTTCCCACTGTTTTCTTTTCTTTTTGTCACTGAATGGAAAAGGGAGTAACATCCTTTCAGGACACTCCTACGAAGCCTGGGGGAGCTGTCGCCAGAATTTTTTTTAGCTCGAGTAAACCATTTCTATAAATTCTCTTTCAGAAAGGGCTGAACCATTCTTTTAGTTTGCTTATTTCTGTTTGACACAGGCACGTGGCCCAGAAAAATTGGCTTTAGGTGACAAAAGCCTGACATGTTGGTATGGAGTTATACATTTCACAAGGAGGCTGTAAAAGTTAGACCTGAATCTCTGCTGACTGAAGGGGAAAAGGCATCCTCCTTAGGAGCTGCTGAGAGTGCATGGCTCTTCTTCACCCACATGCATGAGCCAACCTGCCCTGGGAGTAGTCGCACCACACTGGCAGGTTTTCTCTCCTTTTCATGTGCCTCCTCTGCCCTAGCCACGCTGGAGAGGGAAAAGAAACTAACCCCTCATACAGCCTTAAAAACTGTTAAAAATGGCAAAAAAATACCTCTTTCCTAGAGCTTGGGCACTCCTAAAAGCTTAAAAACCAATGGGTCTCCAACAGTGAATAAATGACCCAGTGAATCCTCAAAGGCCCTGAAAGACTACAGTCAATAAAGCTTTTTAATGGAATTTTAGATAAAGGTCAACTATCTGCTGCAATAATCAGCCGTCCATGATCACTCTTCACAGGAATAAACCAGGCAGAGCAGCAGCTCCACGTGACAGCGAGAAGCCCTGTTAGTTGTTGGATATTGGCTTTGAAGCACTTCCAGATGGGATTGCAGTGTCATGGTGATAAAACACTTTTAATTGGGATGTTTCCTGACAGCAACTTCCTTGCCCTGAAAAAGGGGTCCTGAAAAAGCTTCCGGTTCCTGTGGCTTTATGAAGGTGGTGATAAGGTGAAGGGGGATGCTGCTATGGTGGTGAGTCTGGGTGACTGGGACAAGTGTCCCTGCTCCCTTGTACTCCACAGCCTTGGCTTAGGGGTGCTCTGTTATGGGAGCAGACAAATGTTCCTAAGAGTTAGAGGGGAGGGTTGGTCAAAATGCAGAGTTAGATTATTAAGTGTTTAGCCTGTGTGTGTATTTCACCAGCCTTATTCACTGAGAAGGCGAAGGGTCAGTTAAATTTGTCGGTTTGGGACTATTTCATGTGTATGTTGGGGCAACACTGGACACAACTGAAATGAAACAAGGATCCACTTGCTGTTGGAAAAGGTGTTTGGTTTGCCTTGAAACCTTCTATTCAAGTGCTACCAGCACCTCAGCTATCTCATTTGTCTGCCCATCTGCATCTACGAGCACTAAGGATTTGGCAATGTTAGGTAAGTTAATTTGCTGTATTTCATATTCAGAACCATGAAGTGGAAAAAAGAGTTAGCTGTGTTTATTTTAAGTTGGTTAGTGCATGAGCAGACATCTCATCTTTGCACTACAACTGGGTACATGGTGCCGTGTGTAACGGGTGGCATCTTGACACGTCAGATAGTTTTGCATGTGTGTGACAAATAAGGTTTGTAATAGGAGCCCTGACAACCTCTTGTCGTGTTAACAGACATTGCTGTACTCTGCAAACAGAGATGATGTGAAAAGAGCTTCCCATGGATTTGGAAGGTGCCAATATGCCATGTGACTTGACACAAAATCAGCTGTGTTGATGGTAATGGAAAGAGATTTTACATTTTTAAATGGTCGAGGCTCTACAAGCTTGTTCCTAGGCTGATCCCCGTCTCTGAAGACTTTGATATGACAGCCCCTGCTAATTAACTCCAGGCAGCTCCTGCAGAGCTCGGTGCTTGCTCCAGAGCAGGGTATGGATCTGCAGAGCACTCTCAGCAGCTGGGGCACAGCTGCACTCGGAGGAAGATACTCAAAATGCTTGTGATGCTGAGCGTGCCTGGGATGGGGATTTTTGAGGAGACCATTGCTAAAAGCACACCCTTGGTTTGTTGCATCTGCTCAGACTCCCTCCATGCAATGTGGAGGTGATGATCCCTCTTGGATGAGGAGCCGCGTTGAAAGGGCTGACGAATGTTCAGCCTCTGTTCTTCTCCAGAACTTTATTTTGCTGGGGACTATCCTGTCTTATCCATGCTGTGATTAATGTTGGTGCAGATGAGAAATGGGAAGGGAAAGACACTGAAGATGGAATTAGGAGTTGGGTTTTGCCTCTGTGCACCCAGCTCTGTGTTCAGTTATCTCTGTTAATGAATACAAAGTTGCCTTGAGGTGATAAAACTGCTTAAATACACAGGATCACAAAGGACAGTTTAAGAAAGCTTGCTGCAAGATAAACATTTCTTCATACAGTTCTTTTATTTTTTACCTTGTACTCAGGTTGGAAACACAGGTCAGAAAAGGTTCCTGTCTTTGAGTGATCATTTCAAGTTTGGGGGCGTGGTGTGGCTCTTTGTGTCCTTCAAAGCGAGTGCCTGGTGGGGAGCTTGGGGGGGAGTCTTTTGTTTTGGACAATATGCTGAGTAGTCCCTGCTTTGTGCTGCCAGACAATGATGGCATTGATCAACTTCTTGTACAGCTCTTCATTAGCTGGCAGTGCAGTAAATCACAGTCTTGTTTAAACAAGTCAGACACAAGAGTGATTCGGTTGTTGATGCAGTTACTTCTACTTCTATTCATTACATTCAGTGTAATGAACAGTATTAAAAGTAGAAAAATGTGTCCACTTTAAAATATCCTTTTTTCCCTGAGATGTTTTGGGCAGTGCCCTGCTGTAATTTTACCCTGGTAAAAACCGGATTACTGTTCCACGAAGCTGATGAAGTGTTGCTTTGAGTCAGCACATAGATCTCAATTTCTTCATATTCCTGCTGATGCTTTTGTCCATGTGTTTACCCACCAGTTTTGGCATGGTCTGCTAGAATAAGGCCAGGGTGATAGTTTGTTGACATCTTTGGGGTGGAAGGACTTTTAGAAAAAGCCGGACACAGAATATTGCAAAAAAATTGTAGACATGTCTTCTTGTTTTGGGTGCTCCTCCTGCTCCCTACGCAATTTATGTCAATAAAGGACTCATAAGAAATGGTTTTGGACAAGGCAGAGCAGGGAGCTGTGCTGTGTGTGAGGTATTTAATGCTTCAAATAGCTAACACGTTTGCCTTGGACACTGTACTCCGCCAGGGTATGAAAGAAATCATATTAACAAAGTTATTGGATCCCAGATGAATCAAAAGAGCTGCAGGAGAAGAAAACAGTGACAAATGAGTCTGCCATCCCGAGGCACAGCAACTGGTGCTTACAGTTAAAGCTATTTCACTTCTTGCACTGCTTGCTGCCAGCCCTCCAGTGCTGCGTGGGCAGCAAGGCGCTGCCAGGATGGGGATGCCTCATGCTGGTGGAGTTGCTGAAAGCCCCAGTGCAGTGGGGTCAGTCTTGATTCAGCTCTCTTGAGCTTTCTGGAGCCCAGGGAACTGCTCCTGAGTGGTGGGGTTCACCTCTCATCTCCCCCCAGCTTTCAGTCTGCCACCTAAAAGCCTCCTGCCCTAAGAAGTGCTGGGTGTCAGTGCCCTGGCTGCAGCAGTGTTTCACCCTGTGTTGAGTTACATTCAACTAACTAAGAGGAAAATATCTCTAAAATATATTCTTCTTAGGCTTCCTGTGGAGGTGCTGTGGGTATTCCCAGCAGAGGAGGAATTGGTCTGAGCAGCAGTATTTCCGAGAGTATCCCAAAGAGGAGGGTGCTCTTGGGAATGCCATATTCAAGCAGCCCCGTGTTTATGGGGCTTGTCACTTGTGGTTTTGTCACCCTTATCACTCTGAGCCATCAGGCATTGCTCTAGCAGGTCTCCCTCTGCTCCTGACATGCTTTCCTTTAAATTGCTCACTAAGTCCAAAAGATACTTTTCGCTCCTCCCTACATCCTTTTAAAAATTTTCCTGCCAAGTGAACTTTCTCAGTTGCTTTTTTTCTCACTGTGTGGCCCATGCTTTTGTGGTATTAATGAATGAGTCCTCAAATACATTTTCACTAAATCCCCATCTCTAATCGTGCCGGTCCTAGAAGACAGCAAGTGAGAAAGGCAGAGAAGCAGGAGTGTGGGATAGTCAGAGCCTTGTTCATGGGCTTTCTAAGCATCTGCTCAAGTTAATGAGAGTCTGGTCAAGAAATGTGCCAAGCAGCCACAGGAATCACACGTATGAGCACTTCCCTGATGGAAGATGGTGAAAAAATGGTGATGCTTGGGGACAGTCTGAGAAGTCTATCCTGTCCTGGGAGGTGGCAGAGAGTGAGGGAGAAGTGGTAATAGACTGTGAGAATCTGGATCAGGATCCAAATGCATTGTGAGTTTTGGGTTGCTTTGGATCTGGGAGTTTGGCTCTGGCCCATCTCTAATTTAATTTGCCTGGCCAGAGTCTTCTCTCTCTTACACAGAAAAGAGGGGTGATTTAATTGACTTCCGTAGAGTTGCTTAGGATTTGTGCCAGTAAAACTATTTGAGTTTGGTGTGCAAGACACGTGTGTGTGCGCCAGTGTTCTGGCTTCCTATTTCTCTGGGAAATTTGTTAGGGGCAGTAGCAATCCTGAGTGGGTGGGTGGACAGGACACAGATGGATAGGGAACGGTCATGTTTTGAGTACTGTTTCTAATGACACACAGTAACACTAATGGTACAGTCTTAATTATTGCATTTCCTGCTGTTATCTCCATAATGTGGCATAAGTACCTATGCTCTTCAGCTAAGATGATTTTTGACTCATTTGCCAAAGCTAATAACCCTTTAAAAATAATTTAAACCTTTTCACAAGTATTTCCCTGATGCTCTTGGGACCAGTAGTCCTTTATTTGCCATAGAGCAGATACCAAATGAATAGCAGTACTGTGGACTCCCTCTCACAGCGACCTTATGTGAGATGTAGTGATTACAGCAATTAAATTCTCTTTGCCAAGGCAACCAGGGCTTTATTTCAAACTGAAGTTAGATTTTTTTTCCCCCAAATGAATCTCTTCTGCATGTATTATTCATTTTTCTTTGGAACATTCAGCCTGTAAGAGTTCCACGAGCTCAAATTTGGTATTATTATTTATTAATTATTGCATTGAGGTAATGTCTAGGACAATCTGCCTCAAGGGGTCAGAGAGCACAGGGTTCCCCTGTGCAGCCACAAGCAGAAGAAGGCCATAACCTTTGTCTCAGGGTAGTAGTTGCACACTAAACAAATTGTGAAGAGTTTGTGTTTGCATTTTACTTGACTCCAAAACCCATGTCAAGGAAGTTTGGGGCATTTTGGTGCACTGGATGCTTAGGCCAGTACAGTTTTGACCATACTCTTAATATAAATTTACTTAATTGTTTGAAAAAAGTTGATTCAGTCAGCTTAGACTTTTAAAACACAACTACATTTGGATGCATTGAATATGGAACTTGTCACTGTGACCCTTGCTTGAAGAAGGGAAAGTCAGTGTTCAACAATTATGGTTAAGATGTGACATTTTCTTTAACCGTTTTAGAAATTCTAGCTTAGGATGGTTTTTGGGATCCTTTTTTTTTTAAGAAAAATTTTTTTAAAAGTGCCAATAACCCTTTACTTGAATGAGCTACACCCTCATTTTAAGATGAAGTGAGTTCATTGTCTCTTTCAGCTGTTATATAAATAGCCTCTTGACTGACAGGAAAACTAAAATGATTCTGTTTAAATCTGCTAAGAAATCTACATTCATTATTCCTGGAATGACTGAAAGATTTACAATAGTTTATAATCTGGTATCATTTCATTCTTCTTCTTGGTATTATTAATCACCTTGTCATAAAACGTCAGGAGAACTTTGTTCAGCTTGCACGATTTGGGCTGAGAAAGCCATACTTTAATATTAATGTTTCTTAGGAAATTGGGTAGATAACTTTGCATTCTGGGAACCGTAAAATGGATAAATGATGTCCTTTGACTAGATATTAGATGCTTACAGGCTGCTGAAGAGTGGTTGAAAGAAATCTATGGCTGTACCACAGTGGGAAGAAAAATAATTATGCGGAGCAGATCTGGTCTGCAAGCACAAGTACCAGGGAGGCCAGTGTTTGAGGTTAATCCTTCTCTGTGTTACTACTGGCCTTCCATCCTGGTGTGGCCCTGTTGATGGGATGTCTCATTGACAACATGAAACCCAGGTCCCAATTATTTGGTCGTTTAAAGATTCTGGGTTGCATTTCATAAGCCTGGAGGCACTCAACGAGGATCCTGGCTGGGTTTCAGCTTCAGTAATTACAACTTGCCAGCTCAGATTTTCTCTGCCTCTTAAATCACATCCGCTATTTTTCACATCCTTTGCTAAACTGCTGTGCTCCCCGTGCTGTTGTTGGTGATAATAGTTCTAATGCTTCTCCTATTTATGTAATGTTGCTTTATCTGTAATGTCTCATGACATTTGTACAAGAAACGTCTGTCATTGCTTTCATTTTTAAAAATTACTATTTTTATTGCTCGTGTTCCAGTGATATACCTCAAAGAGTAGATGCTTTCCAAAAGGAGGAAGGCAATGCCTCTTCTACTCCCAAACCCATTATTTTCCAGTGAGCACTGGGGGGCTGATGGGATGCTTCTGCCTTTGTCCTTTGAGTCTGTTACCAGAGCAAATGTATTTGGGATGGCCCAATGACACAAGGGTGGTGAGTTTGTGGGCAGGGAGGTGCTGCCCCCCACGTGGTGATGCCCGGCCCACTTTCCCCAGGGTGGACTGCCCTTCATCTGTTCCTTAGAGGCCCCGGCTTTTCCCACCTGTATCTCTTCCATCCCGGCATCCGCACAGGGATGCAGGGCGACGCACAGGCTCGGATCTGTGCACAGGCCAGGAGAGGGCAGAGTGGACTTGTGGCTGAGGTAGAAAACCCCGGCAAAAGTCAACAGCAGGTCTGGAGGAGAATAATTTTGGGGAAGAATGTGGCTTGGTGCTCGTTCGGTTGCCCTGGCTGGGATGAGAAGCTGCTTCACGGGCTGAATGGACTCAATGCATCACCTCACCTCAAAAATGCCTCCGTGGGGGGATATTTAGCAACTTTTTCCCTCAGTGTGCAACCCCCCTGCAAAGGGCAGAGACCCACTCAGCAGCCTGCAGGGCACCCCCAGGTATTATTTCTTACTGAGGAGGAGCAGGTCTCTGCTGGAGTGCCCTCCACACGTCCTGGGGTGCACCCAGGCTCTGGACTTACTTATGCAATTTAATACCTGACATTGAAATGAAAGTAACATGGGTTTTTCTTTTGTTTATTTTTTTCCTATCCCTTCCTTAAATGATTTCTGACAGCTGTTGCATATTCTCTTTATGAATGCAGTGTGCCCCTTGTGTGTGCTGGATATTGCAAATGCACTTCATAAAGCAGATTTCCCTGCTGGTCTGAAGGTTAAGAAGCTGTAAGTGAGCTTGTCTCCTTGCAGAACAACTTTCTTTTTGGACTTAAAAAACAATTGAAATGTAGTTAATGTTCAGCCTGACAGAGTCTTAGCAAACATATTAAAGGCTTCATTTAATAAAATCATATTTCACTTTCATAGACAAGTAGCAGAATAGAGTTGAGTCTTTTTTAATGAATAAAGTCCTTAGTAAGGCACTTACAATCTTTCTTTATGTGAGGCTCATTCTCAATTTTTTTATTTTAGGAGCCACGAAGATTTAGTGCAGCATTTTCTAAATTGCATCGTGCTTCCTTTGGAACAAAATGGAAAGGGAAATGTATCTTAATGTTAAACAGACGTGAAACAAAAATGTGGTTTTTCCCCAAAGAAAAGTTAAGCATTTGCAAGAAAAATGTTCTTCATGGCAATTTCAATTCTGTTAAAAACACATTTACTGTCAGAAAATAATGGTGCTGGATGAGCTCTAATAATAAACCAATTTGTGTGTACCACAGGACTTTTGCAGCCTTTTGTTGTAAGTCATGCTGGAAGGACTGCCACTGGGCTACAAGAGAACAGATATTTTCACACTGGGATTTGTGTCTACTTGAATTATGTGAATAACTCCATTGAAGTACAACTGGGAAAAAATTCATCATGTGACTTCTTATTAAAACATTGCCTTTTTACTCTGTTCAATGATGTTTAGGCAGCTCCATGTATTTTTCACTCAGATTTCTATTTTTATTTCTTTTTTCTTAAATGCTTTCTCCACACAGTGCCTCTATTGTACCACACACAGAGCATGCGACAGCAAACTCCTCATTTCTGGATAACTGGCCTGCTGCAGCTCACAAATACCATTAATGGGCTGGGTGGGACATGCATTCCTGGGGCACTGGGGTTACACAGCACTCCCCTTTCCTTCATCGATCCAATTTGTTGAGATCAGCAGGTGCACCAAAGCATGCAAATTTAAAATTTGCTTCGAGGAAAATTGAGTGGCGTTTTTCCCTGAAATGAGCTGTTTCTCTGAACATCGCTGCCAGCTCACTTGCTTGTGAGAATATTTGCAGAAATGGAATGCAAAAGTGATAGAAATGCAGCCAAATTGAATACATTTACAGATGTAAAAGACTGGGCTTTTTTTAGGCTTTATAAACCTCTTTGGGGCAAGGACTGTCACTTTGTATAGATTTATGGTGTCTTGTATAATAGGTCCTTAAACAGATTTGCCTTCAGGTGCCACTGCAGCCTGATGGGTTTGATACTGGTGACAGTGACAATGCTGGTCCCACCCAGGTTACAGACCCTGCAGGTTTCTACGACAGCACAGGTATCTTTTATCCTCTCCAGGCCACACTCAGTCATGCTTGATAACAGTGTGAAAATTGGATTTGTCAACTAGTAATTCCTCAGTGATCGATAATTAGCTGTAATTATGTGCTGTTTAAGTGCTGTGGGGAGAAAATTGAAGTTTGTGGCAGGAGAAGGAAATGAAGAATGGCAGATACACCAAACATAAGAGAAATTCAGTTAAAGGACTGAACTTGTACAGATAGTGGTGAATCAAGTTGCCTTCTATAACTGGGCCAGGTCCCACAACTGGAGGGGCAGTAGAGTTTAGGCTAAGCAGTCTGATGTAGTCCTTAGTGAGCTTGTTGCCCATGAGGAATCGTCATTAGACGACTGGAAGGTTTGCTATTAATTTATAATCTCTCAAAGATTATTTGTGAGGAAACATCCTTTGAAACTTGTCCCGTATTCACAATCAAAACTCCTTCCCCCACTCTGGTTTGAATTTTTGTCCAATATTTGTGCTAGCAAAAGCTCAAGTCCCTGCTTGAGTGTTCACTCATGGGACTGTGCCATCCTTTGCATTCTCTCTAAAAAGGTGCAGCTTAGGTACAGAATATGGTTTCAGATGGAGAAGGAAAGGTCTTCCTTTGCTTTTTTGCTTTCTTTTCTGCTCCAAAGAGTGCAACAGACGAGGTTTCCAGATGGGCAGGAATTTTATTCCACCTGTTTCTGAAATCGAGTTGTGTCTGTCCTGGGATTTCTGTACCAACTTTGCAGGTAAATCTTCCACTAGTAATTCTTTTCAGTCACAGAGCCAGAGAGGGTCTGTTTTTCTTTATAGTATTCCCATGGGTGATTTCCACTGCCTCATATGCCTGATTGTCATTCTCTAAATAGACATGCAAAATGAAACTATTTAACTCCAGCAGGTGGGAGTGAACTAGCTGGAGCAGACCTATTACCCAGTGGTATGTGAGAAAGAGCCAGCAAAATTTATGGTTTCTGAAGGAGCAGTATATTTTTAAACTTCTTGTATTCCTACATTTCACAGCCCAGATTAGCAGATTGTTGACAGCTCTGTGATATATTTGCTGTCACCTGGCTGGAGTCCGAAGCAAGTGATAAATTTTTAGTTTGAATGAGCTTCTGTGACATGCAATGACAGATATATTTTTTGTTACTACAAGTATGTAGCGTGTCCTATGGTTGGGGATTTTGGTGCTATTCTTGATGTGGCCATGAATGATTTGCTTGCTTTTCTTGTGCTTCTGTTTCATCATCCAAGAAAAGGTGGAGAAAATGACAGATTCCTCATTTGCTGTGGTGGCTCATTCTTTTTCTGTGATGTTGGAGTCTGAAACAGCCTTGTGTCATTTTCTTTGGGTTCAGTAAAGCCCATCTGCTGGCAGGAGTGAGGAAGAAAAAGAAAAGAATCCAAGATTTCCCATTGCTGTTGATGAATTTCGTGCATCTGCGGTATATATCACATGAATTTACATTTGAAAACTTGGGGTGTTTTTGGAGTGATAATACTGTATTCTGGGAAGATTCACCTCCCGGACTACACATTCAAGATGGGAGAAGGGACAGGGTGAATCAGTCTTGTCTTTCTATGACGGAACACCCTGAGGAACTAAATTTACAGATTTTGATGGAGGGTAAAACCATAGTGCTGTATATTGGTGAGGTCTATTAAAATGAAGAAGAATGATAAATGCTAGTTTATTGGATTCCCTCATCTTTACAGTTTCTGGTGTCTAAATCTATCACAACAAACTGAAATTTGTCTTCCCCAGGCCTTTTAAAAGGTCTCATGTATATCAACATTAATAGGAGGTAGTTGTGTTGAAGCTGGTATTCTACTGCTTGAAAAAAAGCTGAGCAAGGTCAACTGGCTTTGTTTGCAGTGGGAGAAGGAAGAGAAGTACAGTGTTACACCCCAAATCTTCTACTTTCTGTAGGAGCTGGAGCTGGCCATGGACTGTGCAGGAGATTTTGTCATTTGTGCAGATCAATGAGGTGTCACACATCATGTTTGAAACCACTGTAAAGTGTAGCTGAGAACTGGGAGATCTGTTCAGGCTAGAAATTTTCTATCAGTTTTAAAAGCAGATTGTACCAGCTTGAAAAACATGATGTTTGAAAAGCAAGTAGTTATTATATTCTCTGGAATAGGAACGTTGAATTTGCTCACTGAATACTATTCAGAAATATATGCACACTAACTATTTCAGCTCTTCACCTAGAGGATAAATGCAGCAGTTTCCAGGCCAGGTAATTCACACCTGTTTGATGTGAATTCCTAGAGGAAGCAAACACAGAAAAGAAATTCTCTGGGCAGGTTGCTCAGTCTGGCAGGGAGGAGAATGGACAGAAGTGCAACACAGCAGTGCGAAGATTTTTTGCCAGGAATTCTACTTGGGCATGGAGCATGGGGCTGGGGGATGCTAGGAATCGGTCCTTTCCCTCCAGTGGCATGGTGGAACAGGGACCTGCTCCTAAGGGCACACAGAACATATGTGTGCAGATGGACTCATGCAGGGCCCCATTAGCTTTTGCTGTGTGCCCTGTGTGGCTGGCGTGCCACGGGGAGCTTGGCAAAGGGTCATGTCGGTGGAAAGCAGTGCTCTGTCAGGGAATTTCACAGTACATGCACATGCAGTCTCCCCGGATCAGGCCTGATTAATGGATTTGGCCCAAAAACCAAAGGGAGTAGCCAGTTTGGGAAGTGGCACTGCTGTCCATGCGAGTACCCCTGAGACCTCGGAGCATCTGTGCCCTCCAAACTACCAGGGAGGGAGCAGCGACAATCTTACTGAGTGAGTAAAATAAGAAGCTGTGTACAGGAGGCATATGTGTAAAGAAGCAAAGCCCCCACCTTTACTGCACTGTGCATTCGTACTGTTCTGAAGAAAGGTTCAAACTACCGAGAAATGGGTCTTTCTGAATTTGAGAGCAGTTTCATGGTAGAACAAAGCAAACAAAAAAATGTGAATATGCACAATTAAAATATCAACTTTAAACCTCATGCCATATGGGTTTAGCTTTCCTAGACAGTTTTCATGAGGTTTTAAACCTTGGATGCTTCCAGAGAGCATGAGATTTGGTGCCAACAGTCCATCAAGTTATAGGGCCTGTGCCATTTTTACATACCCTGGGGCGAAAGGCACAAGAACTCATAGATTACAGAGATTAATATTGCTTCTTTTATGTGTAAGTATGGAAAGCAAATATATTTGAAACTAAAGAAGTATCCAGGTCCATAAACCAAATTTACTTTGAAACAGATGGTAGAGGCATCGGCATCAAAAGACACAGGGAAACTGGCTCTTTCCATATCAAGGAAGTGTTTTGTTTTTGTGAAGACAGAGCAAGGGAGGGTTGTATCTATTCAGCAATACCTTGAGAGGGGCCGCATGTGGAGCTGGCATCCTTTGCTTGTTTTGGTATAGCTCTGTTTTGTGGGCAGATGGGAATGGATTTCCAGACCAGAAGCACCCCTCATTTGGGTTTGATTCTGCCCCCATGACAGTTTCTTGCTTCCTACTTCTTGCACAGCTGCATACATATCCTTCTCCAACAAGGGCAGAGACACTGTTTGAAGCCCCTCCAAAACTGATGTTTTGGACATCAAAAATGGAAGGTGTACCTCTCTTGCTATGGAGTCATGGTGATCACTTGCCTTAGGGAGGGAGAGCATATGTACAGCAAATGGACACTTACATAACCCTATTAGCTTATGCTGTATGATTTCAACTGTTGGTTTGCCACAGGGAGTTGGAGAAGAAGAATTAGGTAATATAAATAGAATGATGACATCCTCAAAAAGAGTGCCATTCAGCACATATTGCTGGCTGGCCTCGTGGTTCAGAGGCGATAAGCAAATTTGGCCTGAATTCTGTTGCAGTATTTTGTGATGGCACCAGCATAGCCGAACTGGCAATATCAGCAGAGGTGGACACTGTGGATGTGATTTCTGCCACCCCCTGCCTGCAATGCTGACTGTGGGAGCCTGTCTCTCCGTGGCAGAAACCTAGGGCCAAATTAATGGTGATTAATTGTGATTACAGACCATTCCCTTTGAAGTGTCTCTTGAGATGAATTTGTCCCGTGCATGCTTTAAAGGGCAAGTTGATCAGAAGTGCTTCTGCTAATGCACCCTCCAGGTTTATTTCAAATATCCTTTTTTTTCTTTCAGCAATTGGTTCCTCGTACAAATACAGACACTTTGCATTAATTCCCCGTAGGGCTTCTAGGGCATATTTTTAGGCTTTTGAGTGGCAGTGTGGAAAACATGAAAGCATTATGGTAATGATCAAGACCAATTCCTGTGTTCTTTATTCAGATATCTGTTAGGGAAAAAAATCTGTGATGCTTAATCATGCAAAAATCCTGCTAAGAGCTCATTTAAGGGAGGATTTGAGTGGGGACCTCAAGATTTGGCCCCTGGTGCATGATGGATTTTAACAACAGCAAGGTAGTGATTAGGTGGAAGAATGTGAGTATAAGTGGTTGAAGTGCTGGAATGAAAAAAGAATTAATAGTATTGTCCGTTCAACACCACAAGGAGCTGTTGCATATTATTACATTTAAAGAACAGGAAAGTACAATGAATGCACTTTCAAGCCAATTCCTCCCACCGTTCTTTTCATTTGTTTGGGAATATTCTGTGGGACTGACTGAAGGCTTTGTCTGGTCTAGCAGGAGCCTCTCAGCTGCCTAATAGCAGTGCAGAAGGACAGCACAGCACCTTTTCTTACTTATTTACTTATAAAAAGGAGTGTTTACAGAAAGCTGTGCTTTGACCCACACAGAAAAGCCACCTGTACTTCACTCCTTGCAGTCTTCTAAAAGCTCACATGATGAGAAGCACTTCTCACTATGAGCAAACTGCCAAATGCATTTGAAATGGAAAATTTCTGATTGAAATAGGCATCTTGGAGCTTCCAGCTGCTGGCAAACGTATCGCAAAACAATTGGGACATTTGCTATCGCTCTGCAGAAGCTGTTTATCCAACAATCAGGACAACTTTAAATATTTATTTGAGACAGGTTGGTTTTAAGTGTTGAAGAGCACTGCTTTTTTCCCCTTCTTTCTCTAACTAAAGCAGGATGAGGGCAGCCAGGGATCCTGTTTACTCATGTCATGAGTGCCAAGGGTAGGTCATTTTTAGGGACTTACAGGTCTCTGCAGAGAGGGAGAGGTATTTGAAAATGCTTAGGTTCACTTGGAAGCTGTATTTTGAAGGCTTTTCTAAACAAATGTGAAAATTTCAAAGGGATCAGGAACAGAAGAAAACTTCCAGGATCTTTTTCTGTTCATAGATAGAGATTGAGAGTGGCAGGAAGCTTTGGGGCTGGGCCAAACTTGACCTGAGTTAGTTTTCTGTGTCATCTTTCCCCATTTTCAACTTGGGTAGATCCTGACTTCCAGCTATGCTGCCCCCTGTGGTCTCTGTTCTCCTCGGAGGTCTGTGGATGAGTAATTTTTAGTCAGGGGGCTTTTTGGTGGATAGAAGGGGTGAAGGAGAGCTTTGCCCTTCACTTGGTCTCTTGCTCCTCTTCCACAGCTTGTTCATGAGCCTCCAGCAAAGCATTTTCTGACTCCACAACTGTATGACTCAAGTGCAGAACACTGATGTGGCCACTGCCAGCTGCTCTGCTGTGGGATAATGGCAACTGGGAAGAGTGGAGCTCTGCCCCAGAAAATCTTGCACATAGGTAGAGAGGCTCTTTTGGTGAAGAAAGTCCTCTGCCAACTAGGAAATGTAATTTTGAAATTTATCCTTACAAGTCCTTCTGACAGCTGTTCCTATTAGGAACTCAATCAGCACAGCATTGTGAATTCAGGCAAGTTTTCCCTTGACATGCTATGAATGTATTAAGTGATGAAATGTCATAGAATCAAAGCAAATTTGCACTTATTCCAGAAAGAAATCTGAATGTGTAACTGTTGTAGTGGTGATGGGGTAAGCAGAGATTTGCATTGCTTTTGCTGCATAATACAAGTTCCGAATACTTGGGTTGACTTTCCAGCTAATGGGGTAACCCTGACACAGCCAAATTGTCTCTCTTTGAATCCCAGTGTTTCTGTCTAGTTAGTTCTGATTGAATGATTTAAATTAATAAAAAATCTGACTCTCCTATCATATTGCCATGTACTCTTTATGGAATTCTCTTCCTGAGCTGTAGGAGGTGATCAGGGCTGAAAAGGG
Source organism: Calyptomena viridis (assembly GCA_013390005.1). NCBI lineage: Eukaryota > Metazoa > Chordata > Aves > Passeriformes > Eurylaimidae > Calyptomena > Calyptomena viridis. The sequence continues at coordinate 124,565 of WEIV01013474.1, read as the reverse complement.
AGACTTCTGGCACCTGGGAAATCTCTTGTTTAAGCAAATTGACTCTTGTCTTGAATCACCTTGAAGAAGTAGCTTTTCAGTAAACAAAAGGGAAAATCTGCTTACTACATTTTTGGTTTTGATTAAAACTGTAACTTGCAGCAGGATCTGCCTCTAATCTGCCCGATGTAGAAATAGGCACCTTCTAAGAAGCTACAGCCCAAAATTAGTTTCAGCAAATGTACATGCTCTTTGAAGAAACCCTGCTAAGGGTTTGAAACCTGGGAATGCTGAGGCTATTGGGAAGCTTGTCCAGCTAAGGAGGAAGAACTGAAATGTGGTGTATGTTGAACACGCAGTGTGTTCAGTGTATTGGGGTGTCTGTAACAGGTGGATGTCACAGCTGAGCTGGCACTGCTTTTCCTGCTGTGTGTCCTGTGGGACCACACACCAGGGTCATGGAATGGGCACAGAGCTGAAACTCTGCCTCTCTTCAACCTTCTACCAGCCCTTCCTGGTTGGGAGATGACAAACCCATTATCCTCTCCAAGCACTGAGGTCTTCTGGCTGCTGAGCCATCAATAATACACACCATCATTTCCTTGACAGAACTTCCTGCTCTTTGGGTTTTGTAACATGTCTGCATCTGTCGCTGCTACTCCAGTGAGTGTCGCTGGCTCTGTGAGCCTCTCAGGACACATCTCTCTGCAACAAGGGTCAGGAAGCAAAAACCTCAAAAGCATTGAGGTTTCTCCTTGGTTTGTTTCAAGCCAATCTTGAGATTTTCCCATGTTTTTGTTCAAGCCAAAGAAAACCTCCATGGAAGGAAGAATCTCAGGATTTGCTTTACAACCTAATTGCAGCCAATTTTGCTGTATCAGTGAGGGTGGTTCATCTGAGCAAGGACTACAGCATTGTCTCCTTTTAGGGGCTCTTTTCTGTCTTGTTCTCCCTCCCTCTCCTCTGTATGTAGTGCATTTGGAGCTCCCCGAGTTAATTTCCATAGTGTTGTGATTCCTCAGTAATTATACTTCTTTAAATCTATTGTTTGTTTACTTTTCATTAAAGTCCCCAGCTTTAAAACCTGTTTTCCAACTTTTATTTCATTCAAGTTTATATTGGCTTGATGAAAAAAAAATCCTGTGCACTTTTATTGTCTTTTAGCATCTGCTTCATTATTCGTTATATTTCAATAGTTATTTATTCCAATGAAGGAATATAAATGTTGGAACATTCTGCAGAAAGTCAAATGAACTGCCAGCAGTAAATAGCATTTTTGATCAATTTATTCATTTTTCTTTCTGTTCGCAAATTTCTGGTAAATATGCCTCCATTTGTACAACTTTGGTTGCTGTTTGAAATTATTTTGCTAAAGAATTACTTGAGTTGTTTCATACTAGGCAGGCTTGCAGGATTTAACCTGATCAGCTATAAGCTCAGCATTATTTATATTTAAGAGTAGCCCTTGTGTTACTTAGTGTGCTTTGGCTGGCAGCATGGGCTGTCCTGATGCATTGGCTTGCACACTTTCTCTCTGCATCAGCTTAAACTAATTTATGTGAGTTAAATAAATATCAATGACTGTGCTATTTTATTCCTAAATTTGATACATTTCCAGCCCTCTGTCCTTGTGTTTGTTTTAAGATTCAAGTTCTGTATTTTCTAGTAAATCTTAATGGGTATGAACTGCCCTGTCCATTTACTAGCCTGTTCTATATAAAAAGTCTTTAACATAATGCTCTCCAAAGCCTCAAACCCAGAAAAACCTCAAAACTCTTCTGCTGTGAAATTCCCATCAAATCTCTTTGTTTCAAAGAGCAGAGATGACTTGTGCACAAATTCTTAAGGTCGGCAAAATTGTTCCTTGTGACACATTTAATGAAAACTAAATCTAAAATTGATGGTCATCTGCTGGAACAGCATCTTCCTAGACATTTAAGATTTGAGCTTACTGGTACTTCATGACTGGCATCTTTATATGATGGTCCCGAGGAATTCAAGGAGTCACAGCATAATTTCTTCCCTTATGCAATGCTTCACCTGGCTATGTAGAAGTAATCTTACATCACGTGTCATGTTCAGTGTAAATTGAGAATGTGGAGGAGGCTGCACTTTTAAACCTGTGGTAGGAAATCACATTAAATTCAATGTAATTACATTGTTCTAGAAATGTGATTATGTGTTTCAACTACCAGCCTCCCACTAAATTACTTCAGATCAGTCTCAATCTGTGGAATGAAATCTGCCTGATTTAGATGTAAAAAATGCAATAAATATGAGGAAGTGCATTTTGCATTTATGTTTTATGCTCACCTGTGACTGATTATTACATTCTCCAAATCTAGCCTTTCCCAATCTCATCTGCTGCATGCAGGGAAATTGAACTCTGACTTCCCTTAATATAAATTAGTCTTTGCAGCACCACGTGTATGACATTGGCTACTTATTCTCACATAAAACTCCAGAGAGATCTTAACTGCAGGAATATACTGTAAAGAAAGCATTTCTTCAAGTGAAAATAAGATAAAATGTTCCCAGGACTAAGTGAAACCTTGAATGTAATGGTACTGCTGAGCTTTCACTGTTCTAAAAGTTGAAAGAAGGGATATATAATATTGATATTTTTGATAGATCAGTTTTAGACTATAACTTGCAGGCCTGCTTTTTGAAGCCCACTGCTGTGCTGGCAGGCAGAGTGTTATACCTGAAAATAGTTGTTCCTGAAGTTAATTGAGGATGATGGCTTGACAGTGAAGACTCAAGTCAGGAAGACACCACCACCAGGAAGGAAGAGAGCACTTTCTCAACACCACTTAAAAAGACGTCATCCATATATTTAGTGATTTTTTGAATGGTGCTTTTGTAAGTGTGCTCTTCATCAGTAAATCAGATCATTTATAACCTATCAAATTAGAAAGCAACCTTAGACCAGTAACATACTGTCTATGGGTTTAATATCCACAAGCTATTGACATTAGTAATTGAGAATAAGGGTTTGTATCAGCAATTACTTGCATGGAAGATATTATTACTTCAATGCCTCAGTACTTGACTCTAGGATAAGGTCAGATACAGTGACACTAATTGCTGGAGGAAATATTTACAACCACAATCACACAGGCATTGACAAACACCATCTTTGCAGGAGACTGATCTGAAAGCTGAGCACTAACTTGGTGTTAATGTTGTAATTGGAAAACAATTGTGATTTGTAGGTGCAAAATTGTCCATAAAGATATAGGCAGGTTGCTTTGCTTTTGCTTCTTCATCCTTTGGACCTTCTATAGGAATAAGCAGAGTTATCCAAGAGGATCAGGCTGCATTTCTCAACCTTTTAGTACCAACAGCATCTCCTGTGTGCAGAGCACCACAAGGATGGGTGACTCTTTGAGGGTGGAGAGCCTGATTTATGAATAAATCTTTAACTGCGTTTTTAACTTAAATACAAGATAACTAGGTCTTCCTCCCTCACTTCCTTTCCATTATAAGTCCTAGTGAATGGGTCTTCCCCTTAAGTTTAGTGGGTCTTTGAATATCTCAGAAGTACTGAGACAAAAGGACTGTGTAAATAAAGGTTTCACAGCTGTTGAAACCACTCAGATGCTCCATGAAGATGAATTAAGGAGGAACATAATTAATCTTTCTGTCTTTTTCAAGATGTGTTAAAATCAGACCAGGTCATTTTCTCTGAAGAGTTGGGGCGGAGCTCAGGGGGGAAAAGAGCTTGTCTCCTGGAATTAATCTCCTGGTCTTCAGGATTAGGCTCTTGAGATGTGTCTGAAAGTGACTGCTGTAGCAGAACAAGGAACATTTATTCCATCTTGGTGCATCTTATAAACCACTTCAAGTATGACCAGTCTCCCCTCCTCCCTATTGTTTCCGGGTATTCATGGGCATGTGATGAGTGATATTATGTCATGAAAAATGATATCTTCTTGTTTGTCACTGCTTTATCAGATTTTTCATGACCTGAGAAATACATTTTTCTGGTAGAGTGAACAAGAAGGCTGGGCTGATGCAGCTGTATGCAGGGCCTTCTCTAGCTCTGCTGTCAAGCCCAGAAAGCAGAGCTGTCCTGACTGTCCCCCTGTCCCCAGCTGTGGAGGAAATCTGCTCCTCTGGACACCCTGGGAGGGGAAGACTTCTGAGGGACAGTTCTTCCCTTCCAGGCACAGGGAAGAGGAGCCACGAAGACACTTGTTTTACTTGTCCCCTTGAAGCAGGAGAGGAGCGGCTGCTGTTTTCCTGCTCAAGCAGAACTAGTCATAATTAGTTTAGCCCTGGGTTATTGATCCTTTGCTGTATGTGATCAAGGGAGTGTGTGTACGGGTGTGTGTATGTGTGTGCTTCCCATAGTTAAGAATTCTGGTGTAAAACCATGCTGGCATCATCCTCACTCCAGTCATAGCCATTTTTTGACTAGCCCCAGATTTACAAGCAGATGTTAAACATTCTTTACGTGTGAAGATTTTTCCCCAGATGCCAAGCTATGAGACCATCATATGGCACCACAGAGCTGAGAGCACAGCGTGCTGCCCCTTGTTAATATGACTTAACTTAGCTGATTTCCTTTATTGAAGGTTTGGAATGCCCCCTAAGCACAGCAGATTTCCTTGCTGAATTAGATCATCTTTTTGTGGTTAGAGCCTGTATATCAGAACAGTTTCAGTATTCACATCCTCTAAACAAGGATCATTAATCACAAATTCATGACTAACAGGGTTAGGGACTAGTTAGAATTGGAAAAGCAGAACAAGAATGGGAAGTGCTTAATGCTCAGTTGGTTACAGTATCTCACAGCGAGTGTTTTTCACTGAAAAGCACTGAATGTGTTATAATGGATTGTAGCTGGTTTTATAGGTAGTTGATTCCATGTCCCGCAACTCCTGCCAGTGGGAAAATCTGATTTTAGAGTATTTTTGGCAAACACAGTATATGCTTTGAAATGCTGAAATTCAGTTTAAGAGACTTCTTAGTAGCCAGCACCGAGGCCTGTGTAGTCTTTGAGAGACATGAATTGTTCCTCTTTCCCCGTTTTTGATCGTGACATTTTGCAGAGTTGATTTTTCATCTGGTTTCTGAGGATGTATAAGAGCTTGAATAGTAAAGACTGGTCAAGGAATCAGTCTGACCAAAATCAAAACTCTGAGAGTGGCTCATTCGTATCCTCAAAAGTGCTGTGCACTGTCTCTAGCTGTTTGTCTTACTGAAGTTCCCCAGAGCATTGCTGGGTGTTGGAGCCTACTGTGCTACTTCTTGTGAGAATCAGATCCTTTTTGCAGTCCTTCATCCTTCACATGGTCCTGAATGAATGTTGTTTGCCTGCAAAACAACTGAAGTATCTCGTTTGACAAGAGTGTTGTGACTGAGCTATGGTGGAGGATCTGCCATCCTTGTGGAGGGAATGCTGGTACTGCAGGTAAAACCAGAACAAAGAAGTCTGGTGGCAAACAGAGCAGTTGATAAAGGAAAAATGATAAAGGAAGGTTTAGTACTGCTGTTAGGAAGGAAAGGGAAAGCTACAGAGTGAATGATGATATTACTTCTACTGATTTAGGAATTGAATTGACCCCCTACACCTCTGTACTCTTCTGCACGTACAGACAAAATGGGACCACCTTCCCCTGCCACTTAGGTCAGATTCCTCCAGTTTTGATTATGCTCTTTTTGTCCTGGTATGTCCCCAACATTTTGTGTACAGTGCCAGGACCCAGGTCTTTGTTAAGGATGAACAATCTGGAAATAGATTTGGCTCCCTGAAATCTGTACATGTTTTAAAGAAGTCAGAAGCACAGTGTGCAGCTGCCTTTCACTCTGTTTATTGTTATGCTTGACCTATCTGCCCACGTGCTAGATCATGTTGGAATCCATGCTTCAGCCAGCTGAAGCAGGCTGCTGCCTGTGACTGGTCTTTGCAAACACTGGAGTTTAATTTAAAATTCGCTGTAAGGATTAAAGAATCCTTCCCCAATCCTGCTGGTCCAGGGTGAGTAATTCCTTTCGACAGGCAAGTAAAATACCATTAGTTTCTTGCATTATCATCAATCACTCTGGTAAATGGCAAATAATTTTTGTGTGGTGGCTGGTAAATTTTCCTGACAGCTTTGCAAGGCTGGATAAGCTTTCTAAGCTGTGGCAACACTGTGAGCAACAGACTTTAGAGGGCTGGATCCTCCTGACCTCCTTGCCCATCTCAGGCCCTGAGGTTGCTGGGGTCTGTCAGGCATTAGCTTGCAGAATGATATTTTGGCCAGACCTGAAGAGCAAAATCTGAGGCCCAGAGCTCAGGGCATCCAGAAGGCAAAAACTGTCTCCTCATCTTCATAATTAGAAATATTGCAGACAAATCCAAGCAGACAGCACTTTGGCACCATCCATTTGTGGGGCTTTCTCTGGACTTTACTACGGTAGATTATGGACCCAGCCAGCCTCTGCTGCACAGCTGTGCTCGGAGGAGAGACAAAGCTTGGAACTTGCAAAATCCTTGCCAAATCTGCAGAGATCCAAAGAGGGATTCAGAGAGTCACTGCTGAAAGTTCAATCTACCTGTAGAGTCTTCAAAATCTCCTGAGAAGCACCACTTGAAGAAACCAAACTGGGCAGCCAAAGACAAAAGGCTGTTGGCACAGGGGTCAAAGGGATGACTAGGGCTACCTGAGCACCAGAGTGAAATGCTGACTCTTGAGGAGAGTCTTCGAAAATTGTTGTCTGCAACTAGAAAAGAAATCTTATAGTAAAGAAAACAGAATGGAGGCAAAAAAAACAAACTCAAAAAACCTGAGGAAAAAAGTCTTTGATGTTTTATCCCAGCTGGAAGGCTGATTCTCATCAGAATTTGCACATTATTGTCCTGCTTGGTGGTCATTGGTGCCTGGAGTACAAACCACATAATCATAATGCTCACTAAAGTTTTCACTAGAGGCAGAAAAATGCTTTTTTGCTGTAATATATGGTGCCACCTTTTCAAGAAAAGTACTGGTCTGAGCTATGCTGGAAATTGAATTCTATCTTGTGGAAAGGGAGATTATTTCCTGAGGTTTCCTTATTCACCATCCTAGCACATAGTGCTCAAGGTAAAGGTGCACTCCAGGATGATTGATTGGCAAGCATGAGAGAACTGCTGTTCCATGTGACAGGGATATAAAGAACGATATTTTTATTTTTTGACAGTGAAGGGGAAATGGCATTACTAGCAATATTCAGCAATGTACTCTGCAGCCCCAGTTAGCTCTGCATATTTTATGGCATCCATTTTCTTTCTTCGATTAAACAACATAAAACCCTATAAAATAATCCAATAAAAACAACAACTACTAGTTCAGGCAAAGTTCTTGTGGCGTTTTTAATTCTGGAAGGATTTTCATTGCTATGTCGTTTTTACTCTTGCCTCTAACTCTGTCCCTTGTGCTCAGGTCAGTGTCTCCTTACCACAGCCTGGGTGGAGGTTCTGGTGACAACCTCTTCTGTGCTGGTTCTTTATGCAGAGTGCTGAGCAAGCATGGAAAAATGTACGATAAATCCCTTGAAGACCACTCCATGCTGTTAAACAAATGCTGGATGTGCCAAGGGTTGGGGCTGGGCTCAGTAAAATTACAGGTGTATACATGTTTCAAAGATCTGCTCTTTTGAATACCTTTTTTTTTTT
>WEIV01013474.1:84476-109378 GCA_013390005.1 Calyptomena viridis | reverse complement strand
CTACAGTAAATGGAGGACACACTGTTCAGGGGAAAAAGTCCTGCCAGGGCTACCAAATGTATTCCACAGTCTACATGGAAAGCAGCTCCCTCTGTTCTGCCTTTGGAGCTGGAGAATGGGCTTTGTTCACTCCTGAAACACATACTCTGGGCATCTTTGGTGCTTCCTCTCCAGCTCCCTCCTCTTGAGATCGGATGGGGAAAGTGTCATGAAAGGCAGTGCTTGAAGGTGTCACATTTCTGTTGGACCTCATTCACCCCTAAAGAAGGGACATCAAGGCCCTGTTGCAGGGAAACTTCTGCTGAGCTCACTCAGCATTCCTGTCTCACATCTCTGCTAACTGCATTATCAAAATGCCATGTACGTTGTAATGTTTTAAAGGTGGGCAGGGGCTTTTTAACAGGACAGTTTTCTGTCTGAATATTCTGATTTTCAGAAAGGAAGTATTTCATGGAAACGAAATGTCACTTTTGCCAAATTTCCAATTAGCTGCCATGTTTTGTTTCTTTTTTCTTTTTTTCCCCTCATTTCACAATTATCTTTACAAAAAAAGAATTAAGACATCTTAGTGGTAACAGTTACTTCTCAGGTTATGCTTCTGTGAAATACTTCAGCAGCTCGTTTCCATGTTTTCAAGCCCAGAGATGGCAGAGTTTTTTTCAGCTGGAAAATTTAAAGGACATCAAATTTTTCTCAAGCAATTCCATTTATACTTACAGCTCCCTTTGAGTTGGAAGAGCAACAATTCCCAGTATTTTATATGTGGGAAAGGGAGGTATAAGAAAACTAAATGATCCACCCAAGCTTATAATTGAAGCCTGGCAGAGTAGGGCCCACACATGTGCCATTCACCATTCTTTCTCCAAGTCATATAAGCTCTGCTAGGAATTTCTTACCCTCTGCAAAGCCTCAGTCCCCAAACTTACAACGATTTTTGTGCCTATGGAGTTTGGGGGCAGATTTAAAGATATGAATCATTTATCTGAGGAACAGTAGGCTCAAACCTCCCATATGTAGGCTGGTTTAATTTGAATTTCTTGACTTTTCCTAAGTGAGAAACTGAATGTAGTTTCTTCCTTCTTTCAACCTTCCTGGCTCTACTGATATCCAAAAATGCAAAATGACATCTTGTCTCAGCCCACTAGAGCAGATGCATTGCAAGGGATTAGACTGGAATTTTTCCTAAAATGCAGCATTCTGAGACTTTTTGGAAAACGTAGCTGGGGAGCAGGGGATTCGATGTTCACTTGATGCTAACCCAGCAAGGCAGGAGATATGCAGCAAGTGAAAGCTGTAGGCAGAGCCAACAACCAGCATCCCCAAATCCAGAAGGCTTCCTGTTAAGGAAGCATGCCCTGAAGGTGAAGCCAAGTGGTGAGCTGACAGGAGGCACCAGGAGAGCTTCATCTGATGTCCAGGCAGGCAAAAACCATCTTGTAGCTGAATTCAGATAAAAGAAAACAAAATGCAAAGCTCGCTCTGCTGAGGGAGGTAGACATGTCTGAGGGGTTGAGCCAAGAATGAAGCCAGTGTTTTGGGGTGCAGAGTGTCTGGAAGAGATTGGAACAACTGGATATGTAGATTGATGTGGATATTTGAGGCTCTGGCATCCTTATCCACACTGTGTGTGAGGACCACTGATGGAGGTAAAGAGAAGCAGCTTCAGCTTCCATGAAGGAGCTGCACTGGGGTCCCGAATGCTTATCTCTGCTCATGTGTGCAGGAACTGTTCCATGTTGCTCCTCATCCTCATTGAGGTGCACCAAGAGTTGGTCCAGGATAGATGAAGACAAATGCTGCAGAGTGAAGATAGATATCTCTAGTGCAAAAGCTGTGTAGGAGGACATAACAAGCTTCTGACAGATGGAAAAGGGCTGATGAATCTTGAAATCATGGTTGAGATCCAGCTGTCCTGGTGTGTGTGTCCCCCCAGCATCTCCTGCCCTTCAATTAATTAGCCTTTAATTAGCCAGGATTTGACTTGGGTGGAAAGTTAGATGTTTCCAGACATGTCAAAAAAAACATGAGGTGATGAGGAGGTGAATTTGTTAAAAAGTAGAATTTTGGCACAGAAAGGGAAAATTTAAAAAGTATTTATGTATTTATTAAAAAAAATTATTATTTTGGACGGGCTCTAATGAATTTTTTTTGAGAGTGGTTGACTAAGTTTAATGAAAATAAATTATTGAATCTGTTGCAGAGGGCCTAATTCTCTATCTCATGTAAATTACAACTCAGTCTGAAATGAATCCATGTAGGTGTCTTGCAGGAATTATTTGGTCCAGTGTAATTACTACAGAATAAATGAATTTTACTCTGCAAAAAGAAGAGGAGATGATAGGAAGACCCGTCAGCTTTGAGGCATGTTGTTTGGAGATATGAATGCCTGAGAAAAGCATGAAGGAAACAATGAGAAAAATATTAAGTAGAATTCTGACCTTCCAGAGAGTATTTTTCATTGCATTGGTAATGGCAGGCATGGATTTGACCCATCAAGTCAGTAAAACCTTACAGGCAAAAGTAGGAATATCATAAAAGCAGGATGAATTAATTCCTTCTGAGGGAAAGACCACCCATTGAGTTGTGAACTTACTTTGATCCAAATCCATGAACTCAGCTAGAACTCAAAGGAAATTCTTAATAGTGTAACGTGAGCACAAAGTGGCCACGAGGCATCAGGGCAAATCCATCACAATTCACTGTTAAGTAACGCTTCAGGTCTCAGCAGTGCTGTTTCATTCCACCATACAACTGAGAGGTCCCTCTTGGCTTTGCTTTTAATTAATTAAGTCACAGTAGTGGCAAACGTGGCTCTGCAGCAGTTGCTTTCTGCCTAATTGTTCTCCAGGCATATTTGCAGCACTCCTGTTGAAATCCCAGGCTTGTTTCAGGAATCAAGCTGCACAAATGAAGTCCTTGCTATTAAAAGCAGTTTGTTTCCCATTCCTTGGCAGTCTGTTCCTAACACTGAGCCCTGCTGGAGCATAGACCTTTTATTTTTGGAAAATTTTTTTTTAAGTTAAAAAATGGTGACATTTACCAGCTACAAAACTGCTTTCAGACTCTTAACCATGCTCAGGAAATCAAGGTTTTCTGTGTCAGCATTGTATTATTTTCAATAGCATCAGTTTGATTTGCCATATTTTTTTAGATCCCATCACAGTGGCATAATTATTTTCATCCCTCAGTCCCAGATCTAGAATAACTTATTCCTTTTCTCTTCTTCCTGTGTTGTGGTTTTTGAGCAGGAAAACACATTTTTTCCATGCAGACTGCTCTAATATTAGAAGACACCTTACTCCCAAAGGTTTGCAGGCAGGAGGATGTATTTTGTATCACAGTGCTCTTATTCTCCATCTTAAACTGCAGGACAGACCCAGCAAATTAAATCAACTTATGCTTAATCACATCTGTTTCATTTGTATTAGACTGGTGCCACTGAAGCAGAAACCATTCTTAATTTCTCTACATTGCTCAAGCTGGAAGTTAGACTGGCTTTGCACATAATGGAACTCATACTTCATCTCTTTAAAATGATTGGACCTGTTATATATTTTTAAAGCGGAGTGACTTGTGATCGCGATGTGTCCATCTGTTACTGATGGAAGACGGAGTATTTCTGTTCAGCTTCTTTGTTTACCTCTCTGGATTTATTTGTTGGAGATCTGTAACTAAAGCAATCCCTGTTGTTCCCCAACAGAATCAGGACTGCCGCAGGTGTGAAGATCACGGACATCAGAGTGAGTGACGCGGACCAGTGGGGGGTTCAGGAGGAGACGGACAGCGCGAGGACCATGGCCACGGTCACCTGTGTGCACAACGACCCAGGAGCAGAGGACAGGTAGGACACCACACGCTTTCGTGCATGAATCCTTGCAAAAATGCTGTGAGAGACACAGAAAAGCTTCTTTAATAAGCAGTATTGCTCTTATTAGCAGTATTTTTTCCTCGTCACCCTCCTCAGAAAAGCTATAGGTGATCTGATGAGAGCTTTTCCCTTTCGTTTCACTTCTGAGCTTTGGGAAGAGATTATCTAATTAAACTGGAGACAGCCCACTAGTCCTTAGCTCACATTTGTTTTTCATGAACCTTCAGGGCAGCATAACTCCTTTGCCAAAAAGGCGACTGAAAAAATTGAATTAAAATAGAGAAATATTAAGAACAATTGAAAACAGCATAGGACAATGCTGTCTTTTTTATTTGAAATTAACAACTATTCAGTGTTACTCGTTATTGCTGCAAAACACCTGTAAGTGTCTATGAACACTCCTGAATGCTGTGTATATTTGTTATGATAATGCCCCACAAGGTGTATCAAAGGTAATGAGAAAGTTACATTGTTAGTCAGAATTATGTATTTTACAAAAATAGCAATTTCCATTATCATGCAGCAACTCTACAGTTAAAGTACACTGTGCATAAATTCAGCTAGAAATTGTATAATAATTAGGAAATCACAAAACTTTGTGTGAAAATTTTTATTTGCGGAGTCTTGCATACATCTTTTTTTTCTGAAAACTCCTGTAATGGACAAAAATGCTTGCTAGTAATTTTTGAGATCTAGGAAAGTTGTTGTCAGAGGTTTGGAGTACAAAGAGAGTTTTTGGTTTCTGAAGCTGGATTTGAAAAGTAAACAAATCTCACCCAGTTCTGGGTACCTGCCATACAAGTGTTGGAGGGAAAGCTATTTAAAGTGGGTTTGCTTTTTAGCCACAGATACTGCAGTAGGCACTGCTGAGGTGAGAGTCCTCTTGGTTGTGTAAAACAGGCCTGATGAATAGCAAGGAAAAAGTGCCTGTTTCTCTCCAGTACTGGTGCAGAGTGGAGGTGACTGAGTGGGACACAGACATTTGCCTTGTAAACCCGTGAAGTGAGGGGAGGTGATTCCCCACTCACTGTCTGTGGAGAAACACTACAGAGCTTTCTGGCATGAATTCCAGGCAAGCCTATTTGTTCATCAGCTGTTTCATGCACTTCCTCCCTGAAAAGAAAAAAGAAAAGAAAAGAGAAGAAGAGAAGAGAAGAGAAGAGAAGAGAAGAGAAGAGAAGAGAAGAGAAGAGAAGAGAAGAGAAAAGAAAAAGAAAAAGAAAAGAAAAGAGAAAAGAGAAAAGAAAAAAGAAAAAGAAAAAAGAAAAGAAAAGAAAAGAAAAGAAAAGAAAAGAAAAGAAAAGAAAAGAAAAGAAAAGAAAAGAAAAGAAAGGAAAAGAAAAGAAAGGAAAAGAAGAGGGGCTTGTTTCCCAAGCGCATTTGTCAGTTGTAATTCTGAGGTTGTGATGCAGGAAATTCCAGCCACCTTGTATCATTATTTTGCTGGGGTTTCATGGGCTACTGTACTGATAAAGCAGAGCTCTGGCATCTGGTTTTGGCACTGTATGCTTTGTCTCTAAATCCTTTGTCTTTGGCAAGATTTCCCAGTTCCTCCATTAGCTGCTGAAGAAGCCAATGAGTCCCTTCAGTGGTGTGAGGCTCAGCCACAGGGGCAGCGGCTCTCAGGAGACCTTTGTGCTCATCCTGGGGCTGCTCCATGACACACAGAGGCTCCAATAGAGAAGGCTTATCCCGAATTATCTCTGGCAGCTGACTGGGGTGGCTGGGCAGCGTCTGATCTCTGCTGAACTTTGCAGTTGGTTTTTTTTTTCTCTAAGAACTGTGACCTCTGTTCTGTTTAGAGCAAGGTGGAAAGCCATCAATTTGAAAGTGAGATGCTGAGGTTAAAGGAAGACTCCAGATCATTTGGTGTTACAGAAATTGAAATGAAACAACTAGTATTAAAGTTAGACAAAAAATAGCATGAACACTGAAACTTATTGCCTTGTATGTGGTTTCACTAATCCATGAAATTATACCTGTCACAGTAACTTAGTTTTTATTAAAACTGAGTTTTGCTTTGTGTTGAACTGTTAAATTGCACAAAAGCAATGGATCTCAAGTTAATTAATACTTTGACCCCTTCCTTTGTGAGATTAGTTTAATATTTTTGGATTAATTAAAGTATGCAAATAGAAAGTGCTGAAAGATCATTTCCAGATTTGCAAATATCGTAGTACTTAGAGTAAATATTTAACTTTGATTTTTACTTTAATTTGCCTTTTTGGTCATACTGGTGTCCCTCCTGTTTCTTTTGAAGGATGTTAAGTGTTTATTTGGAAGTTCTACTGTTTCATTTAAATGATCAGAGATCTGAACTTACTTCTATTAAGGTCAATGTGGCAAAACTCTCACTAGATCTGATTCATCTGTTCCTCGTTTTAGTAATTCAAGGAGCTTCATTAACGACAGTTTATGTATGAGTGAGAGTGCAGGATCAATCTCTTAGGTTGCAGAGCAGAAGCTATTAGTGAACAGAATTGTATCTACCTCAGGGGAGATGGGTTTTTCTTTTTTGGAAGTAATTTGAGTTACCAGCATTACGCTGGTAGTAGAGCAGTGGATAAGCCGGGACTAAACCTCTGAGCCTGGTTTAGCTTTTTTCTGAGTAAGAGTTGGCCAAGTTTTCAGTGGTTTTGAGCCTCTCTTGGTCTTTGTGAAGGGGCAGAAAGCCCTGTCAGACCCGTGGGCTGGCTGGGCTGGCACAGCTCTGGGAGCTCTGAGAAATGCCAGGAAGTCACAGCCACGTTCACTGAAATCTCTGACTATCCCTGCTGCCCTTCAGACCAAGACAGATCTGTCCTCCACTGCACTTGGGTTGCTCTTTCTTTCCCAGTATGCAACTCTGATAAGAGCCACTGACAGACACCACCAGCCAGGAGAGCAGTGGCTCTGAAAGGTGACATGTCTGCATTCCTTTTAGCCACTGTTATCAGCTGGAGCATTTTCAAATTTGCTTACTTTTCTAATCTTTCTCCTTCTCCCCTCTGCAGTGTTATCACTATCATGAGTTTTTCATCTCCATTTCTCACATTTCCCTACGCAAATTGAGTGTCCATTAAAATGCTTTAAATTAAGACCTTTCCTCCTTTCATGCAGAGTGCATCATGCCTGTTCTGTGCCTAACTTAAAAAAAAATTCCTTATCACAATGTTTCAGGCAGTTTACATTATATTCTATTAAAAACCCATTTTGTCCAAGGTTGTCACAATTCACAGATTAAAGCTTTCCAGAGTGTGTTTTGTTAGGAATACATTCATAAATTCACCTCTTTAGTAGTCCCATAAGCTTGTATTTAAAACCTCTTTTTGATGATGTAGTTGAACAAAGACCTTAAAAAGAAGATATTTATTTTAAATACACACAGACAAGTATATATGCCCACATCTATTCTGATCTGTGTGAAGCCTTGCTTTGCCCTTATTGCTCTCATCTCAAAGGACATTTTTGGGAGCTTGTTGAGTGAGGAGATTGATTGTTGCCATCTGCATCTCTTCTCCCTGGTGTTCTCTCCTTGGGGCAGAACTGTAAATCTCATTTTCGTGGGGATAGTTGAAGCAGCAGCATGTTTTGTTTCTAAAAGACACAGTTTCTACTTGAAGCACAAATAGTCCTGCATTATGCCTGCAGCTGGGACCCATCACTTCCATTCCACAGGAAAGGATCTTTATGGATTTCTTCACTGAGTTCAGATGCAAGGAGTAGAGGAAGTCAGGGCTGGTGGGCTGAGCTGAGATTCAGATGTTTTCAGCCCTCTCTGCAGAATAGCTGAGTTTGTGAAGGGCTGGGATCTTACCCTGTGCTATAGGGCTATGTATTAAATTATTGCAAAAAATGCTTTTGAAAAATAAGGCCAAAATTCGGGAGTCTACCAGACTCAAGTCCTTTGTGATTTCCATAGAACAGATCTTTCTTTGTAAAGACCATACAGGATTTTTCAACTGTGTTTGCCAAAAGATGGATGGAGCCTTGCAATTCTCGTGTTTTTTTCTCCTGAGTATTCTCTGGAAGCACCTCAGGAACATGCTACAAATTAGTCTGCAGTGGGACTAGGACTGGAGGGCTCAAAAAGATGCCTTGAGATCCTGGTCTGTCTTGGCAAGCTATGGTACCCCATAACTCAGCACTGATACCCTGGGAAATGGGATTTCAGGAGTTTGCCAGAATGATTTAGCATTTTATAAGGTTAGGTTACTCCATATCATTGCTGAGCAGAAGCTGGGTTCCCATGGTCTCATTTCATGGTGCTCAGCATTTCCTTCTGGAAAGATGAAGAACAAAAAATTAGTGTGACCTGGCCTTTGGACAGATGGCAAACCCACAAAAACTTAGGCCAGAGATTTGCAACTCGGCTCTGTAAGAGCGTGTAGAAAGAGATAATTGTCCTTACCCAGGAACACTGTCATTAAATTGTATTGAATTACTACCAGGTAAGGAGAATCTGATCTTCTGACAAACTAGTATTTTAATCAAAAGAGTTATATTTATGCTAACTAGAAAAGTTAATAAAATTGATTTTACCTGCAGTGCTGAGTACAGTGTTATCGAGACCAAACTGGTTCTTCTCACTTAGGGATTATTTTATCTTCATGTCTATAATGCAGCTTCCATCTCTTAGGATATCCATCACTGCATAAATTAAACTTGCATGAGGGATACTCAGAATGCAGAAGTAGGGAGAGTGAAATCTTCAAAAGACTATTTTCAAGTGTCCTCAGAAGTATTTATTCTGTTACCTGGAAATTTTTTTTTTTTTTAATTCGATGAAGACCAGCTCACCTCTGACATTTTTCATCATCTGTCTTTAAACTTAAATGAAAAATTAAGACTCTATAGTCACCATTTCATTTCTTTACTATTTTAAGAGGTGCTTACAGTGTTCAAGTGATTTAAATTATTTTATAAAACCGCAATTGTAATGTGTGTATGTGTATCTTTAAAGCAAGAAAGGCAGTTATTTTATGTATTTATAGATATGGAAATACATCCTCCTGTTTCAAAATAATTCACTTCCTTTTCTGTGCTTGCGAATACCCTTTGAACCAGGAATATCACTCAAAAGAAAGATGTAAAGTTTGCTGCCAGTTAAAATATATACATATATTTATTCAAAGTAAATATATGTCATTGGACCTGATGATCAGTTGAGCAAAGATGTATCACTTGGTTTTGTTTCTAAACTTTCATATGTCTTGAAAATAAGAGTTGAGGTTCTTCCCTCTCTATCTTCACTTTCCCAAACAGCTTAGAGACTGTCATCTGTGCACTTTGGGAAACACAATTTCTCCCACTATATATTCCAGTCCCCACTTTGCTGAGGGCAATAAGCAGGTGCTCTGAGGCTTCCTGGCAGTACTCAGCAGCATCTCTGCCAGACTGGAGCTCTCTCTCACAGCTTTTTGGAGGTGTTTCCACACTGAATTCCCCACCATACTGCTGTGGAATGACACACTTGGGTCTTGCATTGCCTCCAAATTCACATGCATGAAGCAATGGCAGTGTGGTGCAGAGACTCCCAGTCTCCAAAGCTGAGCCTGCTGTGGTCCAGGGGATTTAATGACCTGATTTACTGCAGCGACTTGGCCTTGTGAAGGATGTGGTGTGGTTGTACCCAGAGTGTTGGTTCAGCACAGGGCACACTGATGCTGGAATGAGGAGTTTGGTTGCCTCTGTAAGATAAATAAGCCTGTAAAGATGGGTGGCTGCAGTCTGCTGTAGCACACAGCAGTGTGCTGTTAACCACTCTGGGGAAGGAATCAAGCCGTGCACCGAAACACTCGCTGATGTGTTTATTGCCAAAGGAACCCACTTGGCCCCAGGACACTGAGTGTGTAAAGTGCCATCAGCAACAGCAGTTGTCTGACGGAAGATCAATTGCATGTGTTGCTGTACACAAAAGAGCAGTAACTGGTACAGACAGACAGCCTTGCTCTGTCTTATTTTAGGGCCTGCAAAGGCAGTGGGCTGGATGCCATGGAGTTCACATAGTACTACAAAGTGAATGAGTCAGAGGAGCAGAGGGAGCACAGAAACACAAGAAGATGTGTAAAGCATACAGGAGAGAATAGAGAACAGCTGAGAGAAAAAGCTGGGGAGATGGGAAGGGAAAGCCAATGCTGTCACCCCCTGCTGGACTAGTGAGATGTAGGTAAAGTCATCAGACTTCCTCAGAGCCTCTTTCCACCATGAAAGCTGAACTTCCATAAAAGCAGACTTCAGCTAGTTTGAAAAGGAAGGTTTTGCATTAAAAAATAGAAGTGCTTAAGGTGTGGAAAGAAGCCACAGACTCTGTGGTGCAACACACTTGGGTGTTTCTCTCCTATTCTTATGCACTTGCTGTTTTTCTTAGGCTGGAGGTGTCATAGGCAAAGAAATACGCTTTGAATGTAGAGTTCCCATGGCCTATAGTTTCTGCAGCAGTTCATTCCCTGCCCTTTGACCAGCTCCCAAGACAGCATTGTCTCTTGAGCCATTGATGGAAGAGGATTTTATCTTTAATGCACTAGTTTTCAGGCTGTGACCTCTATTATGAGTGATGGAGTCTGTTCTACTTTGTGTAAAGAGTGTTCCAGTGAGAAGTATCCACACACATTGTCAGACATAAGTGACTCTATTGAGTCACAAAGAAAACTTGAGTTAGAAGAATTTTAACTAACCTTTATTCTTTACATCCTTACACTTTTGTATAAAAGAACCTAGGCCTGCTTGGAAATGTGCCTATTAGATAAAAGCACTGACACCTCACAGTACCTTAGAGAGGACATAAAAATAATAGAGAAATTAACAGCAGTAGGAGACACAACTGATTGTAGAAAGCTGTGGTGTGAGGATCAAATATAATTTCTGGAGAGTTTGCTTTTTCTTCCTTTTTTTCTTTTCTTTTCTTTTCTTTTTTTTTTTCTTTTCCCATTCAAGGCCAGGAACAATGGAATTGTCTGTCCATCTCCTGTTGGGAGCCTAATAGCCTGGAAACCTTATTAATTCTCTCCTGGCCAGCCATCTCTTTTGGACAGCTGTTTTTGTCTTTTTCTTAGTTAGGCTCACTACTGCTCTGGTACAAACTCCAGGAGAGATGGGTCAAAGGGAATACTGACTGGTACACCAGATAATTGCTTCTCGGCCCCAGTTCACCAGTCCAAGAAGGTACTGACTTGGTCACTCTTCTTGTTCCATCCTTGCTGCTATGGTACCTGTGTTATGGCCCAAGGGTATCTCTTTGAACAAATGCACCTTTGGTAGCTGTAAAAATAATAAGATGATACCATACAGAGGCATAAATATTTTAACTTGCAAAACCTGTAGAAAAATTTGTGTAAATCCAGAGAAGGATGCAAAAAATTCCTTCCATGAGCTTTTGTTTAATGGGCTTCTAGTGAATCAGAAAAAAATATTTTTATTTTATAGAAGTTGCATTTTTCTTAGAAGGTTTGGTTATGCCTCAGAAAATGTTTCTACCCACTCTTCTAGGTAAAATAGCCTCAGATGACAAATTGTCTTCGTATAGAGTAAGGGCCTGAGAAATTAAAGACTCAGCCTGAAGAAAGTAGAAATGCATTGAGTATGGAAGGATATACTGAGAAGTAGCAAATTCCTTGTTCATACCATCTTCTTTCTGATGCTACCAAAAAAGTAGAAAACTATGACAAATAGATGTGTCAGGAAAAAAGTAACATACAGATTTGACCACGAGGTTATAGTCATACTCAATTTTGATTTTTGCCTGAAAAAAGCAATTTCTGATTTCTTTATCACCTTGTTGGTAGTTGTCAGCTGTGTTTGTGGCTGAAGACTTTCTTCTAGAAGTCTGTTTCTAACTTCTGAAGTGGTTTTTCAGGGAAATTTTTAGTTTAGAATTTAAGCCCTTTCAAATTTTGATCTTCTTCTGTATTGGCAATTTAGGTGGTATACCGCAAATGGAAGCCATTATTTAATACTGGATTTTGCTTGTATACAATGTGGGGTTAAAGAGAAAAGAGGGGAAAAAAAATCAGTGATTCTTTGGTGCAGCAATGAACATGCAAAGAAGTTGCTTAAATAACCTCTTCACAAGTGTGGTCCATAGAACCTGATCCAAATCTATTCTGAGTGATGTATCTTTTGAAAGATGAGCCAAATCGTTCTGAAATGAATCTTGTTTTTTACGTTGAGCTAATTACCTTCGTTTTGGGTATATCATTCCTAGATGTGAATCTTAATATTGATGTAACAGTTGGGAAAGTTTAATTTCAGGGTAGGGTAATCTGTATAATTAGGACTGCAAGAATGTGGCAGGGAGGCTGGAAGCAAATTTCAAATGCATGCAGATGAGTGAATGACTGTTCAAATCATTGTTCATCCATTGGAGCTTGCATGCTTTTTTTCACATTCGATGCCAAAGGGAATGATGACATATTCAAAAGTCAATGGGCTTCTCCAAGTCTCTGCTGGTTTACAGTCTGCTGTTTCCTCTGCAGTGTGCTTTAATGGTCATGTGAATGGTTGCATGAGTTACTTCAGGAGGTCCACGACAAAAATCTTCACAATTCTGGAGAATTTCTAAAGCTTTGCAGAGCTACGTGTGCTCATTCTAGCCACGCTTAATTGACAACTGAAATCTGAGTGATAAAGCCCAAGTAACCATGGCTGCTGAACTCATCACTCTCATAACAGATGTCCTGGTTCAAAGTAAAAAGGGATTGTGTGTTGGATTTTGGGGGTTTGTTCCTATAACTTAATCACGGTTTTTTTTTCCTTCCTTGATAACTTAGACTTGAAGAAGCCTTTTATTTGGTGTATGAGTTGAATGAATCTGAATATTGAGGAAACATAATTCTTAATACAGTTCATCTTATAAGTGTGGGGTCTGCACACGTTTAGGTATCTGTGCAGTACCTTTAGATATCTCATAACACCTCCCTGCTGGGAAAGCTTCTATGACTCTTAGGGAGAGCACAGAAAGAGGGAGGAGATATGATCAAAATCATTATGCCACAAGAGCATTGCCTGATTCTTCTGTAAATATTGTACCTGTTTATATAGACCCAGATTACAAACCTCTTCGTTTGGCAAACTGAAGTCTAGACTCAGAAGAGCACCTTTATGTAGGGTGCCACTTAAGTAGGTACTTGGTTTTAAGTACCTACCTTGTTTCTGTGGATGGCAGGTATAATGATAAAGGAGGTACTCAGAGTCTGCAATTAGAGACACCAATATTTGGAAAATATAAGTCTTGATGGTGACCCATGTTATACATAATGACAGGCATTAGTGTGTCACACCTGAAAATACTGTGGGAATCAGAAACTGGAATTTTCTGTAGTGCAGAAACCTTTCTGGGCATATTGGAAGTGTTGCTAAGGAATTTATTTTTGGCAACCGTACACTGAGAATTAAGTACCATAATTGGATTGTTCTTTGATATAATAGAACTGGAAAAGATTATTGAATGAATGTGAAATCAGGGAGCTGGTATTTGAGGTATGCTTAATTTCTTTACAATTTATGAGTTTGACTTGTGGCAGAGCCTACCGCACACATTGGAATTCCATTCATGATGTGTTGACTTGCTTACTTAATAGCCAGTGCATTAAAGTACAAAAGCTAACAACTCATTTATTAGGCATTTAGCCAAAATTTGAACTCATTTTATTGTTAGGAGGTACTGTTGCTAGACAGGTAAATATTAAGTTTGTTACTTTGATTTATTTCAATCATCTCTGCCAAATAAATTGTAAAACATCCCAGCATTAACTTTGCATAAATTATTTTTTGCTTTATTTGGAATTTTTCCCTCATTTTGACATTGATATGCCTCACCTGTGCATATAACTTAACAAGTTGTAAACTTTTTATGTTTATATTTTTATACTTAACTTAAAAAGATATAAACTGTTGTAAAATGAAAAAGTAAAAATTTGCTAATGCTTCTGCCAGTGTCAGCATGAGATTTTTTTTGTTTCTTTTAAACCTCACTGTTTATTTGAGAAGAGCATTAAGCAGGAGTTATTCTAAGGGCCCTTGCACATTCATTAGTGTGATGAATCTGTAAACCAGCACTTGGGCACTTTTGCAACATCCTGGTCCTTTTGGGTGTCTGACGGATGACTTTGTAGAGGTTGTACCACTCCAGAGGGCAGCTCATGCCAGTATAGAAAGGCCAGAGGTAAAAAAGACCAAGGAGCACTGTAGTTGGGAAAGCTCCATGGCAAGAGGCAAATACTGGGGAGCCCATTGGGCCACTGTAGGTTCCCTGTTGGAGTGGACAGTTTGCATCAGGACTGTTTACCAGCTCATCAGTCTGGGCCTGTAACAGGGGAAGAATGATGTCCCCTCATCACTTCGCTGAAAATGCAGGACACAATTTTATTATAAACTTGGATATTCTGTCTTTGGGAACTTTCATTGAGGCACTTGGAAGCTGGTGGTGTTTGTTCTGTCTGTGCGAGTTGGTCTATGTGGATTTTCCCAAGACACTTGTTAAGAGCTTTGCTGTGAAATATTGCAGTCATTAAGGCAAATTGCTAAAGCTTTAGCAAAAAGGCTTTCCTTAAAACCAACTGCCAATAACTTGATTTCGCAAAAAATGCCTTTTTTTTTTTTGGTTGGAATAATTTTTTTTCGGTTGGTATAATTAATGAACCGGTTTGATTCTTCTGGAATTTTCAGACTGACTGGGCTCAAAAGCTTGGCATGTACAAATCTCAAGAAGAGCTTTGTTGTGGAGGTTGTTCTGCATGTATTGTTTGGGTGCTGTGTTTTTTGGTTCTTAGCCTGTTCCTGAATTGTGAGCAGCCCTGAGCTGAGGCTGGGCAAACAGAGACCCTCCTGATGTCTGCTGGGGTTGTGTTTGGCTGGGGTGAGCTGAAGACTTGGATCCCCCAAGGAAATATCCCTTCTCTGGGCAGCCAGGAAGCTGCTACCCTGCATCATCCACAGGCTTCCACACGTTTTAGCTTATCAGCCAAGGGAATGATCAGCATTGAACAAGCAAAAGGATTTGTTTTGTCTTTTCTCTTGGGAGTTTTCGTTGCAAAGATTTAACCCTAGAAGTATTGACCTTGACAGTGAGAGGACAGTGGAAGTATTTGGATATATGGGTTCCTGTTTTCACTCTCCCTCTTGGACAATTTTTGTCCTTGCTGGTTTTCTAAATCTGTGACTGGTGTATCTTTTTGTTAGACAAGCACTTCTTAATAGCATACGAGTTAATTTCTCAAGTGAGAAGAGGAAGAAATAAGTTATTCCTCTTTTTAAAAGAGTGATTTAAGTAGGGAATAATGAATGCAAAATGCTGTCATTAAAAATCAGCAGATAAACTGATGGATCATCTGTCAGTCCCAAGCCTTGCCATAAAGTAAAAGTAGATAATTTTTTTTAAGAACAAAAATGATAATGATGAGTATGGAACATGCTGACTGTGAATGCCTTAATAATGGAAGCTGTTATTTATTCAGTCAACAATACCTTGTGACTTGCTGTTTAAAAACACCTTGTAGGAGAAAACTTATTTTGTACTGAACATTTTCATTTGATTACCAATTGTCAGCCTATTGTTGTTGTGATCTGTCTATTGATCAATACCACAAAGTTCCAAAAAGTCTTTTCCATGTCTGCATTAGGCACAGAATGCGTGTGCAGGACTCTGTCTTCAGGTCTCAGAAGACTTGTGTTTGGTTCAGGGACAGGCTTTCATGGAGCTCATTGCAGAGCCTCAGCTGATGTTTGCAAAGCCAAAGAGCAGCTCTGCTCCCTGTTTCGTATGCCTTTATTTAGTTGTTTTTTTCAAATGGGGAGGCTCTGCCCCTCTGCGATGTGGCCAGTAATCAAGACATCAGACTGAAACTTGTTTGGAGTTCAGTAACATTGAAAACTTTGCACTCACTTACTTGCATGAAATAGGATCTGACTGCCCCAGTCCAGCATCTGACTTGGGCAGAAATCAGTTCTCTGTTCACTACACATCATAGAATGCTTATTTTTCTCATTTATTACAAGGAGACAGGGAAAGAGGAGTTCAGACTCATCACAGAACATTCTCCACCCCACAGAGGTTTCTAATGACTGTGTCTGAAGCTTTGAGCTCCCTTGGAGTAGCTGTTTGCTACTCCACAACTAGCTCAACTTTTCCTGTTACTCTTGTTTTACATATATTGTTCCCCAAGCCAGGTGAACATGTGCATGTTCTGAAAAAACTACGGTGGAGAGGAAAAAAGTGTTAAATATGTTCTTAGAAGCTGAAAATAAGAGCATATGTCTATTGATTTGGAGATGCCCAGGCATTTGTACCTTTATTCTTTGTATGAGTGTTGAACACCATTGTAGGGCTCCTTTCTTTGTGTTTTTCTTTCATATATAGTAACAACAAATGCTATGAAGAGTGGGAGAACTGGATGGGTAGGAGCAGGAATTGAATGGAACCAACTAATTGGAACAAGAAGTTGATCACTTGCAGCGGGACAATTTGTGGTTTTGCCTCTTGTGATTCTGTGAATCGGTGGTGCCTCTGGGTTGGCATCAGTTAGTCCTTTAGTTTCACTTTTTTGATGGAGTGTATATCTGCTGGACTTCTTCCCTCCACCTCTTCCTCCATCCCGAAGCTCCAGCAGAGATCAACAGAAGTGATGTGGTTATGTGAGCTGTAATTCTGTTTCAGCCATGATTATATGTCAGTGTGCTGTACACTGTAAGTGGTACTTCTGGATTCCTGCTGTGAACAGTTGATTAGATTCTAGTACCTTTTAAGCTATATAGAAAGATTTTTTTTTTAACAAAGCACAGTAGCAACAGAAAAGCCTCAGTTTTTATTTTATTCTCTTTTTTTTCCCCACTAGTAACTCATGCTTAAATACTAAACTAAAATGTTTTTTTGGAATGCCTGACCTTCCTTAACCCAATCTGTCCTCCCATTTCAAATAAAATTCAATTTAAAGGTTCATATTGGCCCTAAATAAGTCTTTGACCTAGGTAGAAATTTTCTACAAAATGTGAATGTTAAGCTCAATTTTGAACTCTCTCTGACAAAATGAATGCTAACTGCAAGTTTATTTGTAGTCCCACTTGTTACATTTTTCATTGTCAGCACAAGCTTTATTCCTCCAAATATATTATTGAATGAAAGAAAGCTATTCTTTTATCTGTTACTGCTGATGCTTGTAATTCATCCTGTTCATTTTCTGTGGTGCTATTCTTTTTTTTTTTGTATGGTTCTTCTCTGGCTTATGTAGACAGAAAAACTTAATTGCTTAAGTCTGATGCACTTTTCTATTCCTGGCAACAGTGTAGGTTGCTGAACCGTTATGTGGGAGATGCCTTCTGGAATATGAAGTGTATCTTGCAGTTGGGATATGGCAGGGTTAGGGCCCAGTCCAGGAGGATCCTTTTGATTGCTTTTTGGGTATTTTCTATAGTGCTGCCAATTATATTGTTATTTCCAGAGCAGTTTCTGCAAGTGGAATGTTTTCTTTCTGAAGATCTCATGCTGCAAGGCTTTCTTAATGTTTATGGGGCCACTTGATTTTGGGAGATCCGAGGTGGACCTTCTGAATTTATATCAGCAGCTGATGTTTGACAAAACCCAGAAAACAACTCTTCATCTGACATGAGAAAAGACCCATTATGCTTCACAGCAAATCAAGTTCAATTTCTTGCTGTTCAAAGCTTTATTCATTTGTTAATATTTGCAAATAATACATTTGGTGCTGGATAACACTGGAGACAAGTTGTGTCCCAAGAGGCTGGGGCAGCTTACATGTACTCATTTGCACATGCTGTACCTTATTTTGTTAATTTTCTTTTAAAGAGAGCTTTAATTGGGTCTCTGGATGAACACTCATGTTCCCTTCTGGCCACGTGCACAATGGTACCTTGTATAATGAGGGCTGTGCAGAAGCCCCGAACCCTGGGATTGGTCAGGATCAAATTATTCCCTGGTCTGCACCTGGATAGCCAGTTAAACTTCTCTGTAGTTTTCAAAATGCTATAGAGGAATGACCTGTGTGATACATGGGCTCTTTTTGTATTACATAAACAAGGTTAATTTCAGCTTTAATTCTACCTATCTACCATAAAATACTAGGACAATGATGATACTTTTGTGTACAGAGGACCTTTATTAAGTAGTGATGATGATGAGTATTGACAAGTCACATTTTTTGTAATGTCTTTTCAAATATTTACATTCTAAGTCACAGACTTCTGGAGTCAGGTGACCTTGAAGAAGGATTTTACATTCCATTTGAGTGTAAAAGTATAATTCTGCTCGTGACTGATGAAAATCTTGAAGATTTCATGAGACTCAAAAGATGGGAAAGCAAAGAAAGAACACTTCAGAACTTTAGGAATCCTTAGGATGAGCTCCTGAAAGTGCAGGATCTGATATGTGGTGGTTGTGTGCTGGGGATGCAGAGGATCCTGCTCTTGGAGCCCTTGCATCAGGATCAGCTGGGCTGCACACCCTGGTAAGGAGGGCTTTTCCATTTCCAAACACAAGTTATCTGTCTTCTGAAAGTCATAATTGGATTTCCTGTCTTGGTGATTAATTAACGATGGAGCAGACAGTAATTTTAAGATTAGCATGGTCAGTCTACCTGTTAATACCCCATGAACACAAATGAGGTGGGTTCTGAGGATCTTGCACTGCTAATTAGTATTTCTGTGGTTTCACTAGTCGCTTGAACTGGGAACTTGGCCAAAACTAACAGAAGTGACTTCCAGTACAATAAATTGTTTTAATTTTGTGATCTGATCTTATGCATGGCTCAGTATTTCTGAAGGCAAGGGTAGAACAAAATCTCATTTTGCATACTAACATATGCAAATCAGAACTTTTTGGTCCCAGATGAAGCTTCATTTCTATTGACATGGTGCTAGGAAAATGCTGCTAAGAATAAAAAGCCACTAAAACTTTATTTTGCTGATAATATTCCATTATTGCATTGTAAGCTACTTTATCCATAGGGCAAAATCTGCTAGAGAGACAAGAAATCCCATAATTCCTGTTTTCTTGTATCATTCCCTTTATGATTTATAGAGTGCTGTAGATGTTTGTGGTGTTTTGCAGACATATAAAAGATTGACACGTTCTTACCTCAAAGAATTTAAAAATTCTGCAGTTTAGCAGCACTCAGCACTTCCTCCTGTTTGAATTTTGCTTTTAATGGCACTGTATAAAATCACTATTATACAGCGACCAAATGAAATGGCATTTTATTTTTAGTTACAAATGTGATGTTTTTAAAATGTTTGCTGGGATGGGCTGAAAGTCTCTTTTCAGTCACCTCCTCAACTCTTTACTTAATTGTATATAAAATCTTTTCCTACTATAGACTGGAAACAATTGAATGTCATTTTATTACCAGTATTTGAAATGTGGTTTTACTACTTGACACATCTTCACCTTCTGCATTATGCCCTTACAGTAAAATGTGAGTGAAATCGTGCCTTTATACATGAAATTTTAGAATTTCCAGGCACTTGTATGAAGTAAAATACTTCTATATCCTGCCCAGGTAATTTAAAAGAATTATATATGTAAACGTAACATTAAAAGCAATTTTCTGAGCCTCATGATTACACTGATTTTGTTTGTCACACACCTGCGTGTACTGACCTGGTGTATCCTGCCACTCACAGTAAACTGTCTCACAGTCTGATGTGACAGATGCTAATGAACATAAGACATCAAAAGTTTTCAAAGCAGAGATACTAGGAGAGTATTTTCACCTTATTACATGGTTTGAAAATTAATTTTATTGAAAATAAAGTAAGATTCTGGAGAGGATCAAAGGGGCTGTACACTTGACCCTAAGTATAAATTAAATTCGCTTGAATTTTATAGCTTGCTTTGGGGAATACCAGCCTAAAAGATTTTTGAACAGCAGACTGGTGGGAGGCTGGAATTATTCAGAGCGGTTTTGTTCCTAAGACGGTGAGTGAAAAAGCTCCTGCTAATTTCAGTGGGAACTCAAGCAACCTGCAATGCTCTTGTCCAGTTACATTTTCTCAGTGCAAGACATCAGCAGGAATTATTTTGTCTGGATTCTTGGGTATAATATAAGGCACTCAGAGGATTGCAAGGTCAAAACTACCCAAGTTTGTCAGACACCCTGCCTTTCCCTTTGAACAGAAGCTCAGCAGAGAGCACAGCGTAATAGAATTCACAAAATATACAGTTTCAAAGACAGCAAACTTCCTTCAGGACTTTGAGCGAGGAGGGCTACTGCTGATTCTGCTGGTAGCCTTGGAGTGCAATATTATACTGGTGCCAATGAAAGTGCGAGGACAGAGATTAGTAAAAAAACTGCCTTGTAATTCCCTGATACAAGTTTTTTTATTCCATGCTTGCTGTGGAAGATGAGCTGATATGCGCTGTGCTGGGAGAACACCACCTCAAATCTCTTTGCATCCTCAGCTCTGTGTTTTCTTTGTTCCATTTGCTTCTCTTTGTATTCCTTTGTTCACCATCTCCAGTTGCCGGTGATGGGTAATCAAGCTCTTTTATGACTTTTTATCACTCTTTTATGACTACAGGTGCTCTGCTGGATAGCACCTTCTTTGTAAGCTGTTCTCTTTCTCAGTGGGCTGAGCCTATGTGGCTGACGTGGGCTTTTTCATCCTATCTCTATGCTGGTGAAACACCTTTTGATCTCTCGTAGCAACTCAGGACTGCCCAGTTATGTTTAGTTGAGGAAGAAACAGTTGTAATCGAGTTTAGTATACTTTTTGCCCCTTGTCATCTGCTTTAATCAGCAGTGGGATGAGGTGAAGAAGGCAGGGCGCAACTGAGGGGAAAAGGTGGAACATTCAGAGAACAGGAGGCCTTGTAAAGGCTCCTTAAAGTTGCCCAGGGGTGGCTGGGGATTTGGGAAGAAGCACCAGGAAGCACAGAGATGTTGTGTGAGGAAGGATTCCTGCAGGGTGCTGAGGCTGGGACAGCCACACTCCCCTGTCATCTCAGGGCATATCAGTTGAGGTCACTATGGTGTGAACCAGATAGGTGTCTCTGATATGCACAAATGTTTTATCAGTCATGCTTTAAACTACAGGGATTGTCGGCATTTCGGTCACACGCTCTGCTGGGGTGAGTTAATATCCTTCCTGACTGACTGCATTGCCTAGAGGGACCATTGTGTGTGTAACACTCCGGCAGAGAGAGCGATACCCTGCACTGAGCAGCGCGAGGTAAAGACTAATGTGAGCTGTGTTAAATGGTGTCTTGGGCTTTTCTGGGTCCCTATTCATAAAACACAACAAAGTGGCGACAAGTATAAACCCTGTCAGCTAAAGGATCTGCTGGGAATACCAGAGAGTACTTAGTGACTAAAACAAATCAAATTTTGAAATCCTCCCTTCCAAAGGAAAGCACAGAGGGGATTTAACTATAAAGTGAACAAGTGTATTTGCAGTAAAATGGCAGCAGGAGTGGGGTGGGGGAGAGGAGGAGACTGCAGGATTGGGGCAGGGTTGGTGTATGGCTCCAACTTTTGAGCTCTGAGGGGAAGGGAAAGAGAGAAGAAGGGCTGCCTGGCAGGTGTGGATGACCATCCTGAGCAGTGAACCCTGTGCCCTCAGCCTGTTCTATCACAGTGGCAGTCAGGGCAACAGGTGCTCTCCTAACCTCTTATGGATGGTAAGAGTCTGCCTGCTCAGTGCAGAGTCCTACTGTAAAGGGTTAAATGTACATTGTGTGCTGCTACCCTATTTGGTTCTGGGAAGATTCCTTTTTAATTGTAATTAGGCTGTCCTTGTGTTCGTGGCATGTTTCCATATGGGAATTGTTCCTGACAGAAGCTGTTCCAGGAGTTTGGCTGCACGCCTGATGCTGGGGAGCTGGTCTTCAGCTCTCTGCTAAACCAGATGCTCCCTATGTGACTCTGGCCAAGTCGCTTAGACTTTCTGTGCCTCAGTTTCTAATCATAAATGGGAATATTGACATCTGCTTCTCTCACAAGGGACTTAGGAACACAATAATCAGAGAGAGTTGAGCACTCAGAGAGTGTTGTGGGAAATGGTACATGTTCCTCAGGCAGGCAGAGTGCAGCACCCATGGGTTTGACTCTGGCTTGGACCATGTCCTCGAATGAGGGAGACCAGTTACAGTTTCAGGTGTTGGCTTCAGTTCCCAAGTGAAGCTTCAATTGAACCTGAAATCTTTGACAGCCATAAGAAGTGAAGTAATCAAGAGAGTGCTGTGAAATTGATAATCTCTTTGTGTGCGTAAAAATGCAGATAAACTTCCTTGGAATTTTTAGGAATATTTGTACCTAACTCTTGCTGAAGTTTGCAGCAATATGACAGAAAATTCTACTGGGTCTTAGTGGTTGTATCTGGTGGTCACTTATGTAATTCTTTTCACAATCAAGGGCTGTTTATTTCCTTGCAGTGTTGCCTCATAAGCCTCAGTTGCATTACCATTGGTCAACCTTAGAATTTGACTGAAGAATCTCTCAGTCCTTTCTGGCAGTGGTTGGTTTGTCCTGCACAGCCTGGTCATTGGTATCCTTGTGCTCTGGAGATGGAACATGTGCTGTGCTGTTTGGGACACTGAAATCCTGCCAGAAACAGGTTCTTTATTTGGATGGGCCATGATGATACCTTTACATGTGTATCACCAAGTAGCCCAGAATGCTGGGCTGAAAGATGATTTGTGTCTTGCTTTGTTTTGATTTATCTTTTTTCTTTTTCATTTCTTCATTTAACTATAGCATTGTATCCCCTAAGGACAGGACAGAGCCTTTACTCTATTACATGGAAAGTTATTGAAAACTTGTAGGAAATTATGTTCCCTTTCACCATTCTCTACTATTGCATTAACTTGGTCAGAGAGCTCCAGCAGGTAACAGAGTTTTCTCCAGCAGAGACTCTGCTGCCTCGAGCCTATCATGTTAATCTCCCCTTAATTAGATCCTTCATCCCATTCTCAGGAACAGATGGGAGGCTTAGGGCTGTGAAATACTTGGGGTCTCCTGAGACACCTGAGGAGCAGTCTTCCATGGTCTTCCAGCCCTTCACAGTGCCAGTCATCCCCCTTGAGGCTTCCTGTGAGGGTCTGTACAAGGGCAGTGTGGGTGTCCTCTCTGCTGCCTGAGGAGTGCTGCAGGCTCACGTTGGCCTTACAGTGTTCCCCTCCCTTCTGTCGCCTCCATCCATCTCCCTGCAGCAGCCCTATGGAAGTGGCAAGGTGAGCTGCCTCTTTTTCCTGCAAGAATTTCTGATTTTTTAATGGATTTTGCCTTAGCAGGAGCACACCCTATATCTTATTTAATCTCCTGCTTTGTTGCCAGGGCAGACATCATCTTTCCACACGGCTGTGTGATCCGGTTTCTGTCCATGTCCTTTCTCTCAGAAATACTGTTCCACATGACAGCTTCAGTGGGAGATGTAAGATCTTTCTCATGTAGCACATACAATGTCACTGAAACTCAGTGGTGCTCCCATCTTCTAGTAATGTCCTAATATATTCTCAGACCAAGTGTAGAAATCATCTCTCTCATTGCTTTAGCATTTGCTCTAACAGTCAGTGACTTACAGGACTGATGAAATGGGAGTCTTGTACTTTACTGCCTTGTGCTACTTCAGGATATTCAGAAGGCTGTGAATGGGTACCAGGCACAAAGCAGTAAACCATGTCTCATTGGATACAATATATGGCAATGCATAGCCAACATTATTGATGGGAAATCCAACTACTACTGGATATCCTGAGCATTTCTACATGCATCTTCAGGACAGTGTTGGGGTATTCAGCCAGAAATTTATAGCAAGGTGTTCCTCTGTCCTGCATCCATAGACTAACCTAAACAAAGCACAGCTGTCAAAAAGGGGATGTTGATAAGGGAAGGAAACTGAAACACAAGAAATCTGACTCCTTTTCTCTTGGATGTTGTAAAAGATGTACTGCTGTGTGCTTGTGATGACAATTATTTTTTGTCTTTATTGTAACCAGTTTACATTCTTGTCCGGTCAGCCAAAAATGTGCTAGTCAACACTCAACCCTGACTTTGGATCAATATCTGGTAGGAGCTGTAGTTTCTCTGAAAACCTGTTGTACAGTTTTGTTGGTATATCCCCTTCATTCCTTCCTTCACTTGTCTAAGCCTTTGGTCTAGCTCCTTAGATTTTAGGGTTTAGATTTTAGCTCCAAAGGGTTTTAAGCGAAACACTTGCGTTTGTAAATGAGAGATGGTGCAGACAGTAAACTCAGCCTATGAAGATTGGGTATGTGAAGGATGAGGAAGAAGTGTGAGTGAAAAGTCTTAGGGAGGGGTTTTGATCTATTTTGTTTGCTGGGTCTTGGAATACATACAAACCCGTTAAAATGAGACCATAAAACAAGACACAGGTTTTGGTATATATACAAGTTTGGCAAGACCCAAAGCAGAGAGCTGTGAGATTTAAAGCAAGTATCTTTCTGAAATTATAGTTTGGAACAGGGAGCTCCATGCCAATCGATGGGAGTTTGCTTTTGTTATGGTCACAAAAACCACGAGGCTGACTCATGCTATTACAGTGATGCACGGTGTTGTCAAGGTAATGGATTTGGGCACTTGACAAATACAGGAAGGGTATAAAAGGCAAGGAGGTATTCTGCTGGCCTCCAGGAGCAAGCTTCATATTAAGGATTTTTTTTTTATGGCTGAGATAGAGAATACTCAATTTTGTTGTAGAAGTGAGAATTTTATGCCCTGGCCTATTGCTGTTGTTGTGCACTTTACCCATGGGAATGCTATTCTTTCCCATATACAGCAAAGTTTGTGAATTTGTACTGCCTTGCCTCTTCCTGGTGGTGCCTGAGAAGCTTTTGTCCACAGGGTTTAAATGGAAATTAGAAAGGGAGAGAAAAAGGGGAGAGAGTAGAGATATTGTGCATATTTTAGTTGCTTAGGGAAGAGATTGGCTGTAAAGGACTTGTTGGGCTGAGTTCTGAAGAGACTGAGGTAAGGAGTAAGGGCCATGTTTGCAACCTATCAAGGCCTTTTTCCCTTTTTTTTTTTTTAAATGATAGCAGCAACATTTTAAAGCACGCTTTAAAGACAAGTTTGAAAAGATCAACCAAAAG
>WEIV01013474.1:16937-72894 GCA_013390005.1 Calyptomena viridis | reverse complement strand
CATTCAGGCTATAAATAAGGAAATATATTTGATCCATGTTTTCTCTAGACCTTGTAAAAATGGATAGGTTGTTTTTTGTTTTGTTTTGGTTTTTTTTTTAGGGTTTTTTTTTTTAATATCCTCGTTTGGAGTTGTTACTTTCTTTTAAAACATTCTTACTGTGGCTTTCAATAGGTGCATGCTATGACTTTGCAAGAATGATATAACATTTTTAATTTTATTTGGTCTGATCTGAAGAAATACTACAACAACTTTTTCTTTTTCAGATTCAATTACATTAAAAAAATAAATTCTTCACTCAGCTCTCTATATTAGGGACATTTAAGGATCTGTCTTCAGAGAACTGAGCTTAGGAGCCATCTAGGTAAGACAAAAAGGGCACAACAGTAAATTGAGTGCTGGTATTTCTGTCAGGCTTGCCCAAAGAAATGCCAAGGTTTGTGTACAAGGAAACCTTGTGCAGTCACGAAGGACGTCTGAATTCACTCTGGCTCAGGAGCAAACACAAGCAACAGCAGGGCTGAAAATGCAAACAAGCATTCAGACCAGCTTAAAGAAAACTGCAGCAGCAGCAGTGGAACCATCCTGTTTGTCACCAGGACCCTGCTGTATTCCCCATGCATCTCCTGTTCCTGTGACCAGCACGCTGCACGTTCAGAGGTGCAGAAGTGATGATCCATAAAATTCATAAATATAATAAACTCAGACAGCAGCAGCAGAGTTAGAGAAACCTCACGCCACAATCTCCTGCTTCCCACTGTTAAAGACGTGTAGCCAGAGCATTGTTGATCTGCCTGGTACAATCAAAGATGTTTGCATGCTGCACTGAACATATGCTCTAGGTACTCTCCACAGGGGCTGGCAGATTGCTTCCTCTGTGCAATCATTTGTGTTGCTGTGGCTGCTATACTCCTGCCCAAACGCAGGACTGAAACCAACACAATAATTTTCAGTTCTGCTTTAGGTATTCCTGATGCTGGGGCTCTCAGAGGACTGCACATTAAACAGACGCTATTTCTGGGACACCCCTAAAAAAATAAGCAGAGATCCAGAGAACTCAGAAAGGTTTTTTCATTACTTTGGGATCCATTATTTTGGGATTCATTATTTTGGGATCTTTCAAGAGTATATCTTAAAAATTCCACCTAGCTCTGGTTTGGCTTAAAACCCAAGTTCTTCCCTAAAACTGATCTTGATGCTGAAGACAACCCTCTTTATTTAGCAACTCTGCATGTGATATATGAGCATTTTATGAAGTGTGCTCTTTGATAACAGCTTGATGAAAAATTCTGCCTTACATAAATAGTGTCATGAACTTGGGTTGCCATTTTGCCTTTATTAATGTGTGTGGGCTGCTCAGATCCTAAACATGCACTCAGCGATCCCATTGGGGCTCAGAGGTCTCTCATTGTAGGAGTCTAGGCACAGAGAGGGGAAGGACAGAAGAAAGAGTATGTTCAGTTCCTCACCACTGTATTGTACAGCAGAATGACAGACTTTACATTTACACTGCTGAGGTGATAATCCATTTACTGTATTGACAATCCCCCTTTCCTTTCAGCAGAAACAACTCAATATTTTAGTCTCCTTTTTTTTCTCACTTCTTTTTTTTCCAGCGGCCATATGGGCATTTTGGCTTTGAGTTGAAGCACAGGACACTACAGTGCAAATAAACAAACTTTGCATATGGGCTGCTGCTTTGTTTCGGCAGCTAATGTCTGTTCAACTGTGAGCAGAAATCTGTTTAAAGAGGATATGAGAGAGAAAAAGAGCTGTTTAGACAAAAGTTTCAACCTCAGAAAATTCTTGCAAAACTTCTTAAGAAGAAGGATAGAGTAGGTGCCAGAAGAACAAAAGAAATGGAGTAGGTGCCAAAAGAACAAAGGAATGATGCTAACTGACATTGTATTATTAGGATAAAATCACTCTCTGGATCCAGGTGATGATGGATGGGAAGTGTACACGACATTGATCACTGCACATTGTATTTCCCATTCCTGTCTGTTACCTACCAGGAGGGTGTACTACAGGATTCTTGAGCAGATTCTGCTCATCTGTGAGAGGCACAAATTTCACCTACACTNTTTTTCAGGTAGTTCTTTTTGTCTTTTGAAAGTTATTTGTATTTTCCTGTTCCTTTTGGAGGCCTAACCAGTGATGATTTCAAAGATCATCAGAAATTGTTTCTGCTGGAAACAGGAACTAGATCTCCCAGTACATCATGTTTAGAGGTTGATTTTCTAGGCTCTGGGTCGATTCCTTTTCAAACAGATGCTTCTATGTCTTCTAGGAGTGACTACAGGGGACTAAAGGATATCTCTTATTTCATATCATTGGAATATATTGTAAACATTCTAGGAAGTTAAGGGCAAATTCCTGGGTACTGTGCTGAGCACCACAGGGAATCAATGTCTGATGGATCCAGAATGTGCCAAATCTGGCTTTTTTGTCAGATTTCTGCTTTGGCCACTTCCAGGCGCAGCACTGCCACTCGTCACGTGAAACTAAAATAGTCTGTTGAATTTTAAACAAAGCCCACCCTTCAGATTGTGGCTCTTGTTCAAGGGAAAGGCACAATTATCTCCTCTATTAAATATGCTAATGAAGCCAAAATGGGATTGGTTGGGGGGTGAAGTCATTGTTTGATTTTAATGAAGCATATTTTCTTTTTGCATTTTATTTTGATGAGAGATGTCCTGTTAAGCTTAATACACTCAAAATTCTGATAAAGGCCCTTATCAAAAACCATGCTGTAAGAAAATAAATTAATTTAATTGTGGCAGCCAAACAAAATGGACCATTTCTTTGGTTTGGAAGCAAAAGGGAAAATGATCACATTTATTAGTAGTTCTGATATGTAAATTAAAAACATTAAATGGATAGCAAGATGAACCTTAACTCCTCTAGATAGAATAATAAATGTGAGCCTTTTTTTTTTAACACAGAAAACTGATATAATTAGAAGACTGTTAACAATTTTTTTTTAGCTGCATGAAATGAACAAGCCACAGGAGACCAGTTTGTCATAATAATTAAAGTTCAGAAATAGTTTTATATTACCATAAGTGAGATTTGATAGATATCTTTTTAATTTAGTGTAAATAGTTGCTCCTTGTTTGTTTTTTTTTAAGAAACCTTTTTTTAAAAATTTTAACAGAAATATGTCTCATCTTTGGGTAATGGTTCTGTTTATTTCAGATGCTCCATAGTCTGTTATTTGCCAAGGGCATACATTAAATATCTTCCTAATGTGAGGAACATATGGGTTACCACTTCATAACAGCAAACAGACACAACAACTTCTCTCTCATGCAGAGTACACACTGAGCATGATCACTGGATATTGCTGAATTTCAGAATTTCTTTAAATTCCCAGTGCATTCTTTACAATAAAAGTTTATGATGTGTTAAGGGCGAATTAATGACAAGGGAATGATATCTGGGCTAGGCAGACTTTGTACTCTTTGGAATTTAATACCATGTATTGTTTCTGTTCTTTGGTGGGGCTAACAGGATCTGCACAATGCAGGGGGCAAACATGACCTGTGTGATCCTCCTGGCTGGTGCAAGGCCTGTCCTGAAAGTGGGAAGTAACTTTGTGCAGTGCCCATGGGAGCACTGGAGGCAAGATTGCTCTTCCATCGTAAAATATGTGGCTCTCTTCACCCCTGGCTCTTCACTCGTGTTCTTTTGGCTTATTAAGTCCTGTCTTGCTGTATTCAGTCCTAAACCCTTTTGTTATATATTTGTAGGCTTTCTTTAGTTGTTCCTGCATGGGCGATTTCAGGCCAGCAAATAACTTTTTTGGAGAGTTTGCAAGTGTCTTCTCCAATAAATAAACACCACATCTCACATCAGTGGGCACCTTGGGACTTGTGTAACAATTCCACTCCTGTTTAGTTCAGATGGGATGGAAACAGAGTCCAATTGTGCTGTACATCTCAGAGGCCTTCTGTTTCAATGCAGGACTGATTTTCCACTTTATTTATAATGGACGATAGGATATCACTGTGCTGGGAGTGCAAAAACAAGAAGCCTTTGTAATCTGCTTTAGCTTGTGGCTCTTCTGCTCTATATAGGTCTCCAGCAGAGTTTGTAACTTAGTTATGTAGCGCAAATGGTGCAAGAGCTCCAAACCTGGAGTTGAAAGGATTCCTCCCCAGTCAATCAAAGCAGCTGAGGGTGCTGTGAACCCATAGCTATTGCCTATTCCTAAACATTGACATTCCATTTATTTTGGCTTTCAATCTTCATTTGAAAAACAGATTTTTGTGTCAAGAATGCTGTTTTCTCAGTAATGCCCAGGGACATAGCTCTGGAACCAAGCGTTGCAGAGCACAGAAATGGAAGCAGTGTGCAATCCTTCTTTGTGACACTCACAACACTTGGTAGATGTGAGCTGGTGAACAGCCACTCTTGAGGAGCCCTATCTCAATAATGTCTGTTAGCCCTGCTGTGGGAGGGAGAGCAAAGAATAGCAGGGATGGGCCATAAATAAGGGAGGAGAGTTGATATTGCTCAAGAAATGGGCATCTGGAGAAAAGGATAAATTCAGGAGTCAAAGAAAATATTACTGGCAGTCAGAAATGTTATCTGAATGTATTGATTTATCAGTAGAACATAAATAAGCTGGCAGTTTTGATCTCATGAAGCACTTTAAACTGGTTGTGCTTTCTTTTTCCTAATTCCCAGAAGAGGCGTTAAGAGTTGATCTGGGTTAAAACTATAGGGAAAAGTTGAAATGATCTGGATTAAATTCCTAGATCTGTTGTGGACTTGAATGCTATGTTAAGTACATCACTAAATTATTGCTTTTTGCCTCAATTCTCCATTTTTACAATGAGGGTAACAGGCTTTCCCTGCGATAAAGGGCTGGTATAATAGGAACTGAAGTTGTGCTTGCTAGGCTGATATAAGATAATTGGCATAAACACTGAGTAAAAAATCCCACAAGTTGACTTAATAATCCCTGTCCTCATTGAGGTAAAGCCAGGAACTGAAGCCGACATTTGTGGTGAATCCCCTCCACTTACTGCAATTTGTGCTGTAAGTTCATGATCTGTCAATAAAATAAAATAAAATAACAACAGTGGTAAAAACTTGCTTTATATTAAAATTGCTCATAGCAACCTGCTGCTTGGGAGGCAGAAAACCTTGATTTCAGTTCTCATCTTTGAGAAGAGAAAAAGCAAGGAGGTGGGTGAGAGACCTTGCTGTTTTTCAGGATGATTTCTAGGTGTAGGTAACCCCTGTGCTTTAGAATAATGAAACGTGGTGTTGCAGAGCTGCTGCTGGTGCCACACCCTGGCCTTTTTTCAGATGGGGCCTGACAATGGAGGGGAAAAGGATCTGCACCCTCCCTGTAGACAAGCTGTAGACAAGGATTTCTCTGTGTGGCGACTTAGGCACTGAATCTTTGAGAGAGCACAGGGGTTTCCATATGCTCCACAGGGCCAGGTTTTCCAAGAGGACTCATCACAGTTAGGTTACAGGTTTAGACTTTTTCAAAAGAAGTTCATAGCCACCATGCTGAATGAATTTTTGAAAGTCTAACTCTGGTAATGAGTGCCAGACTCAATTTCTTAGTAGACCTACTGTTACTATTAATGCTGCTGCTCCTTGGGTCAGAGGATGATTTTGAGATTAAATTTCTTCTTTTCACAAAATTTTCGAAGTTTGGATGACAGGTATTCTACAATCACAGTTGATGGGATTAAGAATATACTTTATTGAGAGGGATGTGTTTGGGAGTGCAACAATTTACTTCTGAGCTCCCATACAAACTAGCCTTAATTTTCATCTGCCATCTTGAGGCACACTGGGGAGGAGAGTAAATTCCCACAGTCAGACTGGAAAAAGCATTCCTATAATTCTTATTTAGTACCACTTCCTATTAGTCCCAGCCTTTCATCAGCTGTACTCGGATGATAATTTATGTTTTAATGGGCAGAGCACTTTACTGCCCACAGGGTTCTAAACCAAGCCTGAATTTATGTCCCGTGCCTCTGAAATACCATATATTTATTTCCCTGGCACTCAGGGTTGGTGGAGTTGAATCTTTAAAGAGCTCAGATCTATCCCTGTGCTTTGTTAAGAAGGGACCTCAAATGTGGTTTTCCTTTGAAGCCGGATGTAAGAGAAAGTAGTTTAGTCCTGTGACGAGGATGGAGGAGCAATCATGGAAGGAAGCGCTGTCAATAGGGTGGTTAAGCTGGTTTTACCTTGGCTTACCTGTGAATTTATTCTTTCCTAAAGGGACAGACTTCTGGTTTTCCTGGCAGAGGGCAGAGGGCAGAGGGCAGAGGGCAGAGGGCAGAGGGCAGAGGGCAGGGCATTGCTGCTTGGGGACCTCCTGGAGGCACTGGCTTGGGGCCAGCTGTGAGCTGTGCTGGGGCTCTGGCCCATGCTCGCCCTTTTGCTGTTGTGTTACAAGGAGTCCTGGGATGAATCTATCCAGCAGAAAGTAGCAGAATGGCTTTTCAAACAAATAGGAATATTATGTCTATTTAAAGCTATTTATGTCTGTGCAGGCCACAATCCTATGAGAGGCAGAGGCAGTGGGAGATGGCCCTGTGCAGTGTGAGAGTGTGGGAGAGAGGATGTGAGGCCACTCCATCTCCTGTTTTCAGGCCTATAGTACACCACCATCTGGAGCTGGGCTGGGAGTTCGTTCACTTCCCAGAGCACATTTAGGCGTTGATTTCTTTTTCCACCTGTTTTAGGGCTCAGCAAATCCTGATGACAGACGTTGGGGCAAGACAGACATGTGCCTTTGATCTGCCAGTTTGCCTCTCTCTGTTCTGAGGGGAATAGAAAATTAATTTATTGAGTATCCTAAGAGTTGGAGAGGTTTTCCCTTTCCCTCTACCAAAGAGGTGTTTGGGGGATTCTAATTTTTAATGCTGAAATTGTCACAATTGCTTGGAACATTGGGAAGGTGTTGCTATCAGGGAGGGGTTTGACAATAACTGCAGTGATACCAGTCCTTGACAACTTGTGACGTGTGTCAGTCAGAACTTGGAGCTCTGCAGTTAAAATTGGTTCTAAATTATCTGCAGGCCTCCATTTGCTGAATCTCCAATTCTAATAAGTCTCAATTAAAAGTACCCACTCAGGCT
Organism: Calyptomena viridis; assembly: GCA_013390005.1. Taxonomy (NCBI): domain Eukaryota; kingdom Metazoa; phylum Chordata; class Aves; order Passeriformes; family Eurylaimidae; genus Calyptomena; species Calyptomena viridis. The sequence goes on along the minus strand of WEIV01013474.1, from coordinate 65,776 downwards.
ATCTGACCATTACTGCTTTCGGTAAATCTTCTTCTGCTGGTTTCCAACTCGTAAGCTCTGCTGGACATTTAATACAAATATGTGGCAGCCAAAATCTTTGCTCCAGGTGTGGGATGGGATTCTTTTATTTAACTTATCTTTATAAGTTATATAAAATCAACTGTAGCAAGCTTGCTCCATTTATTAGATAGAGAAACTTCTCCCAGCATTTGAAATGCTGTCAGGCGCTTGGTGACAAGAAATATGTGTATGCGTGTGTGTGTATTACATGAAATAATTACTGTTTGTAATGCAGAAGACTGGCTTAATCTAAAAGAATACACAGATTTTTTTTTCCTGAAAACATACTACAGCTAAAAAATAGATGAAATTTAAGAGGTTGGAAAGAAAAATAAAAAAAAGTAAAAAACAGAAAAAGAAGTCACAAAGGAGAAGGAGAGCTATAGTGGTAACAAAATATAAATGTATCATTGGAATTGGTATTTACAGCAGGTAGTGATTCCAAACCCTTGTAGAGGTGAAGAATAATAAACGACAAGTGCTGTAGAAACAAAAATATGATTCCTACTGCTCGGCTTTTGTGAACTTGGTGTGAGGGAGAATTCAAGGAGGGGACAAAGAAGGCCAGTGAGGGGGAAAGGTGTAGGGTTGCTAGGAAAACAGAAATTACAGGCTGCCACTGACAACTATCAGCAGGGGCTGAATTGCAGTCATCACAACTTGAATGTTTCAGAAGCTTTGCAGCAAACCTGGTGTTTTGTTCTTCTATAAAATGAAGAAGTGCTGTTGTTCAGAGTAAGAGGCTCTGGAAAGGCAAACTGAAGCATTGACAAGCTAGACTAGTTCTCCAAATCTGAATTTGGTGCCATCTCAGTGGCATCATTTATGTGCTGTGGAGTGTAACAGAAAACACAAGTTACACTGTGTTAGATGCCCTTCTGGTACCCTGAGGCCTGCTTGGAGTATCCCCACTTCTCATGGTCTGCTACCAATTTGCAATTGTGTGTAATGAGGTTTTGTTTTTATTCTTCTGCCTTCGGAGTCTCCCTGGAGGCAGCCAGCCCTGTGGATGGGATTGACAGTGCTCTGTCACAGTCATTCCTCTGCTGTAGAGTATGCTCACTGATTCTCTCTTACAGATAGAACATCGTGAGAGATGCTTGAATTGGACAGTGTGGTTATCATTACTTTGTTACAGGCATTTCAGCCGCTGAACATCTCATTACTGTTAGCAGCTCCTGAGATTATCTATTTAAAACTCAGCAGTTTTGTACATAGTACACATGCAAACATTTTTCTGGCCTTGCCCAGACTCACATCCCCAATATTTGCTTTGTATTTTACCTTCGAGTGAAACCAGTAGCAAGGTTTAAATAAGGAATATTAATATTAATCGTGTTCAAACTGAAAAAGGGGAAATTTAGATTAGATATGGGGAAGATGTTCTTTACAGTGAGGGAGCAGTGAGGCAGAGGAATAGGTTGCCCAGAGTTTTGGATGCCCAGTCCCTGGCAGTGTTCAAGGCCGGACTGGATGGGGCATGGAGCAACCTGGTCTAGTGAAAGGTGTCCCTGCCCATGGCAGGGGCTGGAATGAGATAATCTTTCAGGAACCTTCCAACCCAAACCATTCTATGACTCCACGAATTCAGGGAAGAATGTTTTGCATCCCAGCAGAAAAACAGCTGCTTTGTGTTTTACTGGCCCAAAGGCCTGTATCAGTTGCCTTGACTTGGTGCAATCATGTCACTTTCATATAGATATGGGATGTAGGGGAATGAGTCAATTGAAAGCTTGTGGCTATCTTGCTGTAATTTTTTTCCTGCAGAGAAAATGTGGGAGATTGTTTGTGCATAAATGATTTTTAAACCACTGATTAACACACAGACCTCCCCAGCTAAAGCACTGGAGTGCATGATTCACCCTTGGCTCTCCCTGCACCTGATGCTACAGCTGGGCTTGGGCATCTGTTGGCTCTGGGGTGAAGGGAGGATATGATCACCCTTCACCAAAGACACACTAAAATAGTGACTGACCAGCACAAGGATTTAATGAACTTGGCCTTTTTCTAAGAGTTCATGTCCCTGAGCACTATTTGCAGCAAGTCCTGTTTACCTTAGGAGCTGTGCTGGCTTGATAGTACCTCTCATTTCCTGGAGAAGCTCTACTTTGATCTCATTATTGATGAGCTCTGGGTTGCTCCTTAGGCTCCTCTTTGGGGCTGGATGATGTGTCTGACTTGTCATGTGTGTGCCACTCTGCTCAATATAAGTGCTTTGTAGCTAGAGTTAAAAAGGAGTCAAACCTTTCTTTCCTGAGACAGGATCATCTCCTTTTTTAATATGAAACCATTTTACATTTATTTAATCAATGTTGCCTGAAGGAATTTCTCTGAGAATTTAATACACATTATTGTTAAGAAGCTGTTAAAGAGGTTTACTTCATGTATATTCCTTTATGTTGTATCACAACAGAACATCCACTTCCCTCTAAAAATGTGCTGAGTGTCGGCATTCCTTTCTTGTAACACTTGGATGAAGGTTTATTCAGTCATAGTGTGGTTACAGTTTTCGTAATTTTGGCAGGAATTGTTCCTCCAGGTTTTTGCTGCTGCAGTACGGGGCTGGAGATACCTGCCTGTTTTAAGCTATATCAGCTTATTTTGGCAACAGACATCTTCCCTTTTGGATCCTCCAGTTCTTTGATTGCTTGTCAAGTGAGCACTGTGTTAGCCTTGCTGTGTATGCTGCTATTGTGTCTTCACAATTGCAAAGATTAAAGACTTTAGCTTTTGAACAGGTAGAAGATCTCTTTCTTCAGGAGGTAATGGTGACAGTATTGACACAGGCCCTCACTGAGATCAGCCCAAGCTTGACTCTTTGGAGGGATGGCTGGTGAACCCAGGTGCACATGTGCTGATAGAGAGGGTTCTTGGTGTGTGAAACCAAAGGCACTCCACTTCCCTAGGTGCAAAAGCCATTTAGTTCGCCATCTTACATGAGATCCAATGGCATTCCTTGAATAAGCTGAAATTGTCAGGTTGACTGCCTGAAATGTTCCCACATTATAAAAAACATGTTATTATGTCTTTTGCAGCCACAGAAAGAACTGACATTGGAAATCTTTCTAAATTTAAAAGAAAGTATAATTTTTAACCATGTAATCTCCAAGTACCATGATTTCAATTTGCCTTAATGGATATATTTCTAATAATTATTATTTAAAGAAATTTACCTAGATTCTTCAGCTGTATTTGTATAAACTGCATTACCATCAACATATGGTAAATTTAGCTATAAAAATAAGGATGCAGAAGGTAATTTCAATTAAGAGAAAAGATAAAAATTAGCAACTAGGAAGTAAACATCTGCGTTCTTCTGCAGGAAAGGGAATATATCCACTGGCATGAAGATGCCCATCACAGTGAAAATGAGTCAAGTCTGAAGAAGTTAACTTTGTGGCAGGTGAATAGGGAAATTAGTGTCTTTTCCAAAAGAGAATTGGTGACACCACTTGCAACTGGCAGCTGAAAGATTCAAAATGAAAGGAGGTACTGCTTCATCAGCAGCACAGCATGGGGAAGTTCTTGCCCGAGGATGCTGTAGATTATGAAAGTTTATGTGGGTTAGGAAAGGGAAGAGGCATCTTCACAAAAGAAAAATCCATTAAGTAATATTAAAATTCCCTTTTTCTTTTCTTCTTTTTTTTTTTTTTCCCCTAAGTCCCTACAGTGTAGGCTGCTGCTGGCTGGCCAAGGACTTGTGAGGTGTGTACATGCTTTCCCTGACCTGACACTCTCCCTTAGACATCCTCTCCTGGGGATCCTCGGGATCATAGTAGGACAGAGATGTGCCTGTGATCTGACTCAACTCAAAACCAGAACAGCTGCACCAGCACAAAGCTGGTGTTAAAGACAAGCCTAAGGTAAAAGGAATACTCCCTATTCCTTCCTCTGCACAGCACAGGCTGTTTCTTAATTTATTTTGAGAGGGTGAGATGAGCTGAGACTGGGCAGGGATGTGACCTGCTGAACCCACAGTGTTTCTTGTTTTTAGAGCCTCCAGAAGGAAGGAGCAACTCAGCAAACAGGAGAGTCTGTTCTGTGTGGAATGTTCTCTCTTCTCCCTTGCCTCAGTCTAGCTGAGTAATGGTTATTTATAGTTGCAGGTTGCTGGCCTGCAAGTGGCCTTTTGGCTGCAGATTCAGGACTCATCCTTTAATATGTCCCTTAGCTAGAAGCCATCTGATAAACCGCTGACACGGCATTTGAATTTTCCCAAGGCAAACCTCCTGTCTAATTCTAAAGCAGAACTAGAGATGGTGGGGGCATGCTTTGGTTAATGCAGTTCCCTAGAAGCAAAGTTTAAACCTTTCTGGTACATTGTTATGGGAAGATGTAGGCTGCAAGCATGGAAATGCAGAGCATCCAAATGATGGCTTTATTGTAAAATACTCAGTGTGTAAAGCAAAGATGATGCACTTGAGTGTAGCTGCTAATCCCCATTCCCTGCTTGGCAGGTTACTGGGGAGAGGAGCAAGGGTTAGTTTGCCTTTATCTTTGGTTACAGCACACTGCAATCACATAATTCCTGTTTAAGACACACCTCTATGGGTCCTTGCTCTTCCACCAGGGGAAACAGTCTGTCACATCACATGGCTGCTATGACTGTAACTTTAAGCTGATCTACTTTCCCCATTAGCTTTTTACATTATATCCTCTTTCACAGCCTCACTGCAATTCTCTGCTCTTTTTCCCTGGAAGTTCCATTAGCAGATGTTGTATCATCCACTGCAAATCTCCCTTTCCTTTCAGGATATCTTGGTCGCTTAAGACTGAGTTAAGCAGAAGTGAGGGAGAGAGGAAGAGGAAGAGGAGGAGGAAGAAACAGGTGGTCATTGGTGTTGCTAAACTCTATTGTCCATGAAAATCTCAAACTGGCAGCCACAAAGTGTGGTGGTGCCAGACTGCAGACGTAGTGACATGGGCTTCAGGCTTTCAGTTCACTATAAAGCTGCACTTGCACCAGTAAAGGCTAACCCACAGGGACTGTGTGCATCATTCTCAGTGTGGAGAGGGTGGGCCAGAGCCAATCTTTCTACAGCTCTGTCTACCAGTTCTTCATTTTGTAATTCTGTTCCCGTGTAAGTCCTTTCAGTAGGCAACTTCTTTTTCTAGGTTGTCTGACTTTTACCACTGACATCCCCAGTAAAACATTCTCCTTGTGGTTCTGCTTGAGTCAGGAAAGAGATTCTCACAGTCCTACCCTGTCAAACATTTCCTCTTTGTAGTGAAATCTTGGCACCAGAATTTTCTGCAGACATAGTCTACTGGAAAATTGTGTTTCATCCTTGGTATCATCTAAATCAGTTGGTTTGGTTTTGACCTGTTTTCCTAGAGGGGTGAGGTGGGGAGGTGTGTGTACTGTTTTCAACCCAATTTGGCAAAGGTAAAGTTTTCAAAGATACTGAATTCTCATATGTTTCATGAAATAAAAACATCAGATAGAGAATCTGTATTAGTAATTCTTCAGACAGGAAAGCCACCATAATCTTGGTGCCTCTTGGACATCAAAGAACCCACCAAGGAGAGCATTGTTAACCAGGAAATGTCTCACTTAGACCTTGTTAGACCCCAGTCTGAAGCTCAATTTCATTAGTTCTGCTACTCCCTGGACCTCCTGACTTTATTGTATCATATTTGTGCCACTTTATTTTTTATTTTTCCACATAGATGGTTGTTTAATGCCTATGCATATTATCTCTCTACGTGCTTTTTTCTGATTCTTTGCCCTGGCTAGTATTTGGTTTTCCTTTCAATTTAATACTGTACATTTAATATTAGACATTTTTACAGTGGGAAAGAAAGAGCCATGCTAAAATGTGTTACTGATGTAACACCAGGCCTGTTGTTTTTTTTTGGTTTTGTTGTTGTTGTTTTTTTTCCTAGAAATGGAACTGGTTTTTAAATACTGAGTTTGTAAACTGAGATAGATTATGCAGTTTATTAAGAGTCTTCTACTTAAATAATTACATACTAAATGTCCTAACAGCTCATGTTTTCTTGTAAATTCAATTTTTTTCTCTTTACAGTCTTCAGAAGCATCTTTTCAACTAAGTAACAAGTCTGTGTGTACATTTTCTATTACTAACAAAACAAAAAGAAGGGGCAATTTTCCAGACAGTATCTGTTTTATAACACTGTTTATAGAGATGTATATTTCAAACAAAAGGGATCATGGTCTATATCTCAGCTGTGACCTACACCTGCAAACCACATAAAATCATTGCTGAATAGAACTCTAAATAGGTTACATTCATTCTTCAGCAAAGATTTTTGCTCTGTGCTGTATTATAGGAGGTGACAAACCAAAACATAACAATGAGTTATTCACTCTAATTTCTTGAGCTGGATGTACAACTTGTAGTAAAAGCTTTGTTTTGCTTCTTCTTGTTTTGTTCACAGGCTATTTGGGATTTGGCCACATTACTCGTAAATTGAAATTATTTGTGAAGTAACTTTCACAAATTACTTTATTCTGTAGATTTGTGTGCAAGTGAGATACTTTGAATTTCTTACTACATAGAATCTCACAATGGTTTGGGTTGAAAGAGACCTCGAAGATCATTTAATCCAACCCCTCTACCACGGGTTCCACTAGACCAGCTCAGTCCAACCTGACCTTGAATACTACAACATGGTAAAAACATACATCTAGAAAACATGAAGAGTTAAACAGAAAATGCCGTGAGAATGTGTTATTTGTAATGTATGCAAATAAATTTACTCTGCAAAGCTGTCCTAGATTTTTAATTCATGAGTTTGTTAAAATAGTGAAAGGTAATTATCCTTTTAATTATAACAAAACAATTTCCTGATTGCCATGGCAATAGTTAAGTATATTTCCCATAAATTTATTATGGTGATTGTAATGACTGTTAGCTTTAAATTCTTTTTTCCCTTTTTTTTTTCTTTTTAATTACAAAGCATATGATTTTTTTCCCCAAGGTGAAAGACCAGAACTAAAGTTGCAGGAAGGAAATATGTTATATGTGAGAGAAAATGTGTCATTATGCTACTGATCATAGTGCTGATGGTTCAGTTGGTACAATTGCTGAACTATTGCAGAACTGGAGCAATGATCCAGATGGATCAAGGACAACATCCTTATAAATCAGTAAATGATGGCCTTCCTGAGTGCTTCTCATCTCTGTAGGTCTCTAGTATTCTTCACTGAAACATTGCTATTAGTTCCCGTGTCTGATTTGATTGAGTACACTCTGTCTCCCTTTGTGGGATACGATCCACTTTGATTCTAAATTTCCATGGAGTATGAAAGTGTGGCTGTTACAGGGCTGCTCCTTTCCCTGACAATGAGTCCTCTGATGTTTCCATGGCAAGTGGAGAATCAGGTACCAGTCGCCAAAAAGGCAGAAGCCCAGAGCTCATGTACCTCAAAGTATGAGCCAAGCCCTGCTGAAGGAGCCACCTGTGGTAACTAGAGCTGCTCAGTAACTTGTTTGTAGAACATTTCCTAACAGGAAATCCAGGATATCTTAGCTTTTCTGCAAGTATTTAGTGTTCAGGCAGGAAAATATTAATGCAATGCCTTATTTCAGGTAAATTTGCTCTGGATCAGAGTATTTCATTTTATTGCACCGATCTGGAATGTGCTGATTGAAATCCATTTAATGAAACCATTAAAATCTTGATCGCTGAGGGACATTGCCATTCTTGGTTTCTGTTTTCTCATCTGGGTCAATAATTCTAGATGGAAAAGCATATCCCATGGTCTCTCTGGTTCACCTTAGAGTCTGCGAGAGACTTTTGGCTCTAGTGAGTACATCAGCTGGAGGATGAGAGATGTTTGGGGATCTGGCCAGGAGTCACTGCAGGGTGGTTGATCTGCTCCACAGAGCAAAACAATCTCTTTCCTGCATGGTTTGGGACATTGGTAGTGACAGGAGCTGACATGTTCTTGTAGCCCAGTAACTGAACGAGACTTAATATAAAGGAAATAATGTTATGCACATCTTCAAAAATGTGAGTAGCAGTCTCACATGATATTCTTCTGCTTTATGGAAAATCCCCTGTCCCCACAGGCCTTTGGAACAGGTGGCCTTGGTTGTATCCTTAGCAGCCAGCGTTGTGAGTGCATCCACAGAGACCATGACCAAAGCACAGGAATCATTCTGAAGAGAAAATTTATGCATTCACCTTCATCAAAAGCAAAACCACTTCATTAAGCACCGAGGGCATGCAAAAGTGAGGGGAAAAGTGGTTTTCTTGATGAGATAAACACAGTACCAGTTACCCATTATACATTAAATAATAGCATATACCACAAATTCCAAGGGTTTCAGGCTGGAAGATGTGTCACCATTGCCATGTTTGTCTCGTTTCCTGAGTATTCAACTAAAAGTACTGATTCAGCTGCAGTAATTGGCTTGTTATGCACTCAAAAAAAAAAAAAAAAAAAACAACCAAAAAAACCCAAACAAAAAACCTCCAAAATCCGCAACAAGACACTTCAAACTTTTACAGTGAAAGCTCTGCTCTGTGCTTGTATGTGTTTCAATTTGAATATGAATCAGAAGAAGGGGAACTTGACTTTTCAGTGCTCTGATGAGTAGATGAATAGGTGACTGAAGTGAGAAAGAAGAGTAAATAAAAAAACTCTAAGTAAAAGGAAAAGCTTGTAATAAGCCTCAGTTTTGTGTACTTCTTTGGAAGCAGAACCATCTGTCCTTTTGCCTCAGACACCTTCCCTTTTATTCATATGGTCCTCTCAGTTTTAAATTAAATAGAAAAGCAAGAGAAGAGATTTTAGGGACACCTCATTATCTGTATTTTGTTTGTGGAAACAACTCCCAGTCCAGCCTGATGTTAGACTTGATTTTATTGCCTAGTATCTGTGCAGGGACTGAATGGGGAAGAAAGCCTTTGGCATACATTTTGCAGCTTGCTATTTTAATTAGAGCATTGTCATCTCTTGGCTGCTTGCAGTTCTCCAAAGAAGGTTTCTGGCCTGCTGGGTTATTCACTGGCCATTTGTATAATTGATCTTCTCGCAGTTTTTCCTATCATGATTCTTTTATTTCTGGAAGTGGGTTTCCAACTGGGTTTTGGGTGCTTGGTAAATAAGACTTGATTAGGAAGGACAGGAAGACATAGTCCTTGCCCAAGTGGGTGACTTGTCTTTCCATGCTACCCCTGCTTCCACGGCAAGACCTGGTCAGGGCTGTGGCCAGGGACTTGGGCTCTGTGTCTCTGCTCTGTGTTGGGACCTTGGTTTGTTGCTCTTGGGGGCTGGCCTGGAGATGAAGCTCTCATGTCCCACACAGGCTGTGTCACTTTTATGGGACATGGATCCCTGTTTTCTTTTGAAAGGAGAGAATTTGTTCTCAGAGAACTGAAAGAGGCCTTTTGAGACATGCCTCCGAATTCAACATTGCAGCTCACAATGTGTGGCTTTTCATTCACAGGAAATACTTTGTGTAGAGGAGGGTGATAGGGGGGTAAAGTCAGGGAGACAAAATAAAAAATTAAGGAGAAGGAACTCCAAGAAAATGAAACTTCAGCCTTAGTCTGGTTCCAAGAGCCAAATGCAAACAGTTGTACAGATCAGTATTAAAGGTAGTTTAAAACCAATGTCACTTCCAGTGCTGTGTAAGAGGAAAGGAGTTTTTATCATGTTCTGCTTTGTAGGTCTCCTTGGAACACTTGTTTTATCCCTATAAAATTGAAAATTGTTTTGTTTTAAATAAATTTAAAGTAGTAGCTCCTGCATTCACTCAAAAAATGGTAAAAATTCCTAGTATTAAGACAGCTTAATGAAAACAGGTGTTAGTAAAATGCTGTATAGACTGCCTTCAAACCTACTTCCTGATTTGAAAGGTTTTTCTGCTTTTTTTTTTTGCATTTCCTTTTGCTGAAAATGATATGCAGAAGTACAAGTCTTGCAGTTAAAGCTGGCAATCTAGACCTCCCTCCCACAGTCTGCTTTGTTTATATGGTGCCCTGGTAAGAAGTATTTTTAAGGATTGGGGTTCTGAAGGCAAAAGGTTTGAATAAAAAGGGATACTGAAAAGTACTGATTTTTTAAAGAAATAGACTCCTAGTCTCTTTTCCCTCTGATCCATCACTTAAAAAAATTTTCCCTTGATTTTTGAAATCTCACATTCTTTTCATAAATTCTTCCCACTCTTCTCTGATGTTTCAGTTTATCAGAATTCCAGACTTTCTTGATTGTTCCACACTCCTATGCTGCAAATGTCTTTGTTTCACCCTTAAATATATAATATGGCATTATTTTATTCTTTAAAAGAAACAGACTTCTGCAAATGCAATGTTGGTGTTAGTGTCTCCAGTTGAACTGTGTGAAGCTCATTAACCTGATGTTCCTGTGTTAAAAGCAGTTTAAAAACTAGTATAACTCGGAAACCTTGGAATGCTGTTTAATACCAGGTTGTGAGAAACATGGCAGAGGTTGCTTTGCTCTTGTAACCTAGTTTCAATACTCATCTCAGGAACAAAGGAAAATGCCCTCAAGGTTTTTTCGTCTTTCAGAAGTAATTTTTGAAAGTGGAGTTACTTAAAAAGAAATGCCCCTTCATGCTCTTCAGACCAAATTTGTGTCAAAAGCTAAATTTGCCTCATGGTACAAGATTTAGGTGCTGTAAGTAGCTTCACAAAGCAGGTAAAAACCCTAAAGTTTTTTATATGTCTTATTATCTGTGTTAATTGCACTAATAAGAATGATTAGAAAGTGATCTGATAAAGACCCTTCACCCTGCTCAGTTTATGCAGTTTCTTGTTCTGCTTGGTGGTGTTCTCCTCTATGGTTGGATTCTCTGGATTCTGGGTGATGGTCACTAAGGGATTCCAAACGCTGCAATTTGGGAATGGTGATGGTAAATGAAACTGAAGGGGCCCAAGCCAAGGGCACCTGGTGGTGCTGGAGCACTGAAAAGGTGGCAAGGTGAGGATGAGATGGGGTTGTCATCAGAGGGCTGAATAATGGCAACAAAAAGGAGAGTGGAGGTGAGGGGCTCGGGAAGCAGCGTGGAGTGGGATCCTGCTGGGAACAGTGGGCATCTCACGAAACAGAGCTGGACTGCAAATGGGCAAGAGCTGAAGAAGCAATTTTTGTGTGTTTCTAAGGCCATGTTAGATCATAGAATCATAGAATAGCCAGGGTTGGAAGGGACTTCAAAGATCATCTAATTCCAAACTGCCTGCAGTGGGCAGGGACACCTTCCACTAGACCAGGTTGCTCAGATGGATGTTCCTGCCTTCTCCTAGAACACATTTGAACCCAATCAAAACAGTTTATCAGCTGATCTCATTCTCAGTTATAACCTTCAGGAGCATTCAAATGTGCTGTTGTAATCCTCTTGAAAACACAATATGGGCATAGAGCATTCAATAAATTAAAGAAGTAGGGAACACCTAATATATATTTTAATAAAAAATATGTTTTAAATGTGTATTTAATGACTTCTAATGGTATCTTAAATTTTCTTGAATTCATCTTGTAAAGACAGAAGTAAATTTTGAACTTGATATTCTAGACAGAATTTTTTATATTTTGTTTATTATTTTTTTCTAATTTATGGTCCTCCTCAAGAAAAAGGATTAGACTTAGATGCAAATAAATCTTTGTCTTCTGCCCACTGAAAGAAAATGTAAAACTCAGTGGACTTCAGAGAGTTAAAATTCCTGTGTGGTCCTGCCCTGTGCATTGACCATCTACTCAAGGGAGGAGTCTTCTAGGAAATTCTTTGTCAAATAAGTGGTAGATCTTAATTTTAATCAATGTTCTGATGGTAAGAGGTTTGTATAATGATGCTGAACTGGGAGGCCAACTTTATAAACCTGTGAAACTTGAACATGCTCTGCAAGAAACCTCTCAGGGAAGGCAGGATGTGGCAGTAGAGGGGTCTTGACTTGGAGCTGGTCACTGGTGTCTGGTGCAGAGATGCAGAGGGAGCAGGCAGCCTGTAGGGAGGCTTGGAGGGATCTCTCTGAGGACCACCAAGTGTGGGACAGTCTCTAGGTCAGCTGGAAGAAGTGTGGAGGACTTGCCTGCAGTGACACTGTGATCTGGGGGGAGAGGGGCAAAGCTGTGTATAGGCCTTTTTATTTCTCTTCTGTTTGATCTATTTGCTTGGAGTTTTCCCTGTTTAATAAGTTACATATTCGAGGTTTATTGTGATGAAACCTGGCTTTATTTGAGCTACGAAGGCTTTTGGTCTTCTTTAGGGAGCTCATTATGAAGAAAAATCATAGGCAGTGGATGTCAAAGCTCTGGCTGACCCAGGAGCTTATTATACCTGGTTTAAAAAAAAAAATGAAAAAGTAATCACAGCATGAGCTCTCCCTCCTCGTTTTGCAGGGGTTGTACAGGAACAGGAATTTCCTTCCAGCATAGAGAATGATCCTGCTTCTTTAGGCATATGCATCCCGATCTGTTTGTCCATGATAGCTTTATGTTCCCTCTCTCCAGAGGCACCAGGGCATCGCAGTTTTCCTTCCAGTGGGAAGAGCTCAACAGAGCTCCTTCAAAAATCTTGCAGTAAATCCTTTTGTAAATAAATCCTGAGCAAACATCAACACCTAATTTTCCCTCTGTGGGTGGAATGTGAGAACAAGAGTGATGAAAGCTGAGAAACAAATGAATTTCATTCTTCAAACAGTATTATTGGGAGGGCTGTGGGGTGTTTTTCACTCTGTCTCCCTGTCTGGTGCAGATTAGCTGGGAAACACAAGCCGACTGGTTGAAGACCACTCAGGAGGATGTCAGGATCTCCACAGCCACTTCTACGGTGCAGTCTCCCTCACAATTAATTCACTATATGGCTTACCTCTTGGGGCCTGCTAATTCCCACCATCCCTTTTCATCCATCATGAAGTGTTGGACTGCTCAGCTAGGACACCAGGTTTGCTTTACAATGGGTATGTTACTGAAGTGTTTTATGTCCCATTCTACAATCAGGTTGCCCTCTGGATTATTTTTTTCCCCTTTTGAGTCTACATTCAGTAGACAACTTCAAATTGCTCTGTCCTGCTATTTAGCAAAGACAAATGATTTTGGAAACTGAATTCTCCCAGTTCAGCTGACTGTCCAGAATAAAATTATAAACACGTGAACTAAGATTAATAAAAACTCCAAACTGCTGGATGGATATTCCCATTACTGTATACGAGCTAGACAGCATCCTCCTCCACCTGTTTCCTAGTTTGATAAATGCCTTGAGCTGATTTAAAAATGTATAAGTTATTTTTAACTAGGGTAACAGAACCATCTGTATTGTATCTAATGAAGTTCGCTGGTAGAGCAAATTGATTTATTCTATCTCCTTACAAGTTATACTAAGCTTTATGTTATAAAGAAGCTGGTTTGAAGTACATGATGTCATTGAGCTTGAAAGTCTCTAGATAAATTTGTACTTAAAGAGTTTGTGCCTTCTGTATGAATTTAAACTGATGCAGATTGTTAAATCTCTTTTCTGTCTCTGTGTTGTGGACTGCAAGCTCTCTGGGGTCATGACTGTCTTTACAGTTGTGTTTGTATGAAACACACAGAGGGCCCAAAACAAAACTGGTGCTCTCATATATTACAGAGATAAAAGAAGGAGCAATCAAAAAAACCATAACCATGCATTTGATGGCAGGATTTTCAGAAGCCCTGCAAGGAACTGTGTACCTAAATCCTACCCTTTGTTGGCATGACATACAGGGAATTAATGAGGAGCTCATTTCACTTGAGGTAGAAACAGTCCTAGCTATAGCAGGGATGTGCCTCATGACATGGCCAGTCTGAACCGAGGCAAGATTCGAGATCTCTACTTTGATTGAGTTCCAGGACATGAGAGGAGCTGCAGAGGGCATAGAATTCTTCCCTTTGCCTTGCTGTGAGGTCACTCGGGCTTCTGCGAAAGTCCATGAGAAAGGTGCCTATAGCAGTAAGAAGAGGTAATTAATCAAATGCTGAGAAGAATATGCTAAGACTTAGTTGACTGTTTACAGAACCAGCAAAAATTGTGGCTGAAATAAGCCAGAACATCTGAAAGAAGTGAACTGGAGTCACTGTCTCTGTATTTAAGGATAGATTTTGAGAGACCACCATTGAAGACAGGATGATGCCAGATGTCTTGTATGTACCATGTATGGTGCAGACTTCAGTGTAATTAAAAAGCAAATGAGCAATGCTTTAACTGAGATCTGAAGACTAAAAGTTAAAAGCTCAGTATCCTCTATTACTTACTTTCAGACAGGAATTTACATTGCATATGTGTAACAAACCATTACATTTTAAAAATGGAACCATAAAAAAGTTGCTGTAATTTAAAAGCAGCCAATTTACTAGGAGTACAGTTTGCAGCTATGTCACTTTCTAATCAGTCTGTTAAACATAATAGCCATTCTCGTCTGGAGGCAGTTAATCATGTTGTGAATGCACTTATCAGCGTGTATTAGAAATACAATACAAGACTTTCCAACAGAGGAATGGATGCAATTATTGCAATCAGTATACATTTAGCTACAGTCTTATACCATGCTTTTCTTTCAAATTTTTTGTCTTTTAAGTAGTTCAGCAGTGACAGATTTTTCTCTTAGAAAAATTTGAAGGACACACTTGAAAATATTGTTAAACTACACAGACGTGCTCAAACACATCCTGTCCATCTCCATGAGAGATGGCTGCTGGCTGCCGAATCCTTCCTGGACCCAGCAGTGTTGGAAGCTGGTGGCTTTTTATATGTTGTGATGATGGTTTTCAAGGTCTTCGAGCATTTTCTCTGATGGGCTAGGAATGTGTCTGTGATGGCATTTGTTAGGTGGTGGGAAGCTGGAGTTGCTGCTTTTGAATTAGACTAAAGGAGCTCAGCATATGGATGAANTTTTTTTTTTTTTTTCCTGTGCTTCTCTACATCTAAATCAATAGTGATGAGGGATCTCAAAGTTTTTGAAAGGCGATATTGAAAAAGCATGAAAGCTAATTGCTTCCAGCATGACTATCCACCAGCAATGGGTGTAAATACAGCTGTCCAAAGAATGCCAGGATTCAACAAAATCTAAGGATTTCAGCTAAATGATTTTCCAGGCCTGAACATATTCTTGCATGGGGAGGAAGGGAGTTTGGAGAGGGGCGGGAGAAGGGAAGAGATTATGAAATCCTGAAAAGATTCAGAAAAGAGAAGCATAGAAGAATGATTTTTGAGTTCTGCTTTATATTAACCCATAATGTTAGGGATATTTTGTGTGGCTAAGCATGATGTGTAGTGCTTGCAGGAACCTGCCTTCTTTTTCTAGAAAACCTTTTTTTCTATCTCTTCATCCTTTGTGGCATCTGGCATTTTTTCCTTGGTAACATTTCTAGTTGTAGCAAGGAAAATAAAAAATCAAAACAATCCTCAAATTGTGGGACTATTATAGTGGGTAATGAGGGAGACAATATAACACCATATCCACTGCACCAGTATTTTTGTTACTGTTCTGTTTGGCTCGTATATTTCTCAGACTCCCTGAGAAAATGTGGAATGAAAATGTCCTCGGCGTGATGTCCTCGGCTTGGTCCTTCCCGATGTGCAGGTGTCTGGGCTGGCTCACATTGCTCAGCAGCTCATCCTGGATGCTCAGCCCCATTCCACTGCAGGTTGTTAAAGGCTTCACTGCTGAGGAAATTCACTGAAATGAAGTTCTGGGATCACATTTTGTCTTTTATCATCTAAACAAGGGAGTGGGGCAGGAGGCATGGAAGAGTACTTCTCCCCTTTCCATTTCTAATTATTCCTTTTCAGAGCCTAAATGAATTAACCTCACTTATTACTCACTTGTGTCTGCACTCATTTACTCATGGTATGACCTTGGCTCTGAGCAATATCCCAGCAGCTCCCCATCAGCTGCTGCTACATTGGAATTCATCATGTGTTGGGAAATCATTGTCTTGTGAGTGTGACAAAGTCGTGATTGCCCTTTGGAAAGGTGACGTGGAGATGTTATGGGGGTGACTGTTGTGTTGACCTTACTTTCATGGCACTAAGACATAATTGTGGAATGATTTAAAAAAGAGAAATATTAAATCAACCTCTGCTTTTTGTCATTTGGAGTTATCTTTGCATGCCTAGGGAAATTTGGATTCATTTTAAGGACAAAAATAGCTTTTTAATGGAGTGGCTTATGTTAGAACTGCTTGTTTCTCTCGTTTTTAATTTTAGTGTGAAGATCAGGACTTCAAGCTGATCTCAACTAGCAAAGGGTGGAGGTACATGGAATTAGTGCAGATGGCTTTTTCTTTTCACACACTGAATGCAGACCCTGATCCACCCTGTGTTTGCTCAGCTGGATGAATTAATCTTGTTTATTAATTAAAACATGGGAAACTGATGTGTCTGTGCCAGTTCACTTTCATATCATTTGTAGTTTACTGCCTGTTCAGTGGGTATCAACAGTGAGAGAAAAAGCTTAACTCTTTTTAAAACGTAATTATCAGCCTTTAAAATAAAACAATTTTATGCACACCATGTGTCTCTCAGGGAAGTGAGGAGAGAGGAGGTCCTGTTTGTATTAATGTTAATGTTCTACTCTGCTCCCTGCCTTTGAGGATGTTGTCATGGCCATTTCTTTCTTAGCACAAGGGTGAATTAGCCACAGGACACTCTGCACATTATCTCTCTATCTAAGAGTACATTAAATTCAAAGAAAGCTAGGTCTAGTTCTTTAGATCTTTAAGCATCTTTAGATGCTTAATCTTGTTTAAACCTCAAGAGAATCTAGGAGGAATAAAATAATTCTTGCTGTGTCCCTATTTTGATCTTTAATTATTTCATGCAGGTAGCACTACAGTAGCTTCTACAGCAGAGCTGTAAGTTTTGTGCACTCTTAGTAAGCTGTACAAAGAAAGAAACACGACTTCTTTTAATTTCCTGTTGTCTTTGCTATCTAGTTGGCATTCTGTTATTTATTTGTTTCCACTGTCTGGCCATTAAGCACAGGATTAAGTTAAAAAGGTGTTGAATTAGCTTTTTAAGTCCTCAAGAGGAGATAGCCATTTGTCACTGTTTTATGTATCCTCCAGCACATTTGGCATATTCGTGTCACAGTCTGCAACTTGTCTCTCCTTTTCTTTCATTCATAAATTCAGTGCATGGGGAATTTGCATCTCTAGATCCCCTCTGGTTGATTTTTTCCCCCAGGGAGATCCAGCTGTCAGTCTAAATTGTAATTCTGAATTGAAAAACAGCAACTGGATTGTGAAGAACTTTCTCCTAAGTCTAGTTGTGTTTTTCTTGTCTCATGGACTTGGTGTATATGAAAAAGTCTGATCACATAATGCTAATGTCAGGCATATAAAAACCATGAAGTGTTTGCAATGACAAACAAACACGTCATTGGAAATATGGTCTCCAAGTCACCCAAGCTCTTATCTAGGAAGATGAGGAAGCTAGATATGTATTTGTAGCCATAAAATTCAAGTGCCTTACATGATTGTGTACATTCAGGACCTGTCATGCAAAGTCGCTCTTCCTGAGACAATAAATTTGGAAGAGGCACAGATAAATTAAACTGTTGCATGCCTTCCATTTAACAGTTGGCTGTGGAAGAGCAAGACTGCATGAAGCATCTTCAGCTACGCTGAGCTGGTGGCCAGTAACCCAGTGTGGGAATAACGGAGGAACTGAATTCAGAGTGGCCTTTTTCTTCTGCTTCATTACCTGCAGGAAATTAATGTATTTGCTGTTATGTTGTGGCATTATAGACAACCCAGAGTCTGTCCCATCCCACTGTACCAAAGATTGTGCACTGTGTGCCACCAAGGATTTCCAGCAGGTGGCTTTCAGGGTATGTTTACTATCTCCACCAGGGAGTCTCTGGATGCCCCTGACCCTCCCTTCTGTTTTCCCTGAGGTCAAGTGAAATGTTTGCTGCGTTGGCTTTGCACCTGGCTTGGCTGAAATTACCTTTTCTTTGGGTTACTCAGCTGCAGCACAGGCTCCCAGAGTTGTACTCTTGTTCTTTTAAATGCCTTTAGAGAGTCTATGGAGGGAGAGTCTTTGTACATGAATTCCTGCACTGCAAAGAACTTCTTATATCACTGGACTTATTATCTTGGATTTTCAGTTATTGGTCCTTTAAAAATCCATCTCTGCTTTATAATATATTTCAGATGCTTGCACAGCAATGTTGAAAATAAGCTGTGTGATTATGGTATGTAAATATGTAAGAATTTCTGAATAGTTAAAGAAAAATTATAAGCACCATTTGTGCTGTTGATATTTATTAACTGGATAGGTTTCAGCGTAAGTCTTTCATCATAAAATCATTCTTATTTTTTAAACAACAATGGCTCCCTCTGTATTTGCATCCAACATCAGCTAAACCCTGGCCCCAGTTTCCTACTGAATGTGTTTATGTTCCCCAGCAAGATGCTTCCTCCTGGCAGAGAAGCTTTATTTTAAGAAATACACAGCACAGCAATAAAGAAGTTCTAAATAGTAGTCAGAAAAATATTCCAGTGCAATCAAAATGCTTTTTTAAACTCCAAAAGAGTGAAAGCTGTTTCAAAAGGGAAAAGTCATGAGAAAGGTACAAATGGAGTGCCAGTGCCCAGCAATAGATGTTACCAATGGAGCTCACCAATTACACACATACTAGATTTAGTCCTAAAAGTTGTTTTGTTACAGGTTGACTAAAATAGTGTCTAAGGACTCTTTTACCAGAAGCATTTCTGTACACTGTCACAAGGGTGCAAGCAAATAAAAATAATTGAAGCAATTGTCTCAGTTGTCTCCAGGGTTGTGATGATGATGTTGATAAAATCAAATAAAGTGGAAGTTATTGCAAGTTGTTAGTGAGCAGTACAGTTGTGAATTGGCGGTGGAGGAAGCTGAAGAGCTTAAAAGGTTTGCTCATTATCTAGATTTATTGTTTTCAGTTGTGGGAAAATGTTGGCTAAGCAAAATAACGTGAATAATATCTGGTGCTGGTGGTGTGTTTTGAACAAAAATATTTTCTTCCTGTTTTTATGGCTTTTACTGGATTATTAAAACATGCTGTGTCAACCTATACATTCTTAAACGGATATAGCAGCTTGGGTTTATCCTCTGTAGCCATTTTCTTTGCCCATGCATCTGAATTTTTACAGCAGTTAAAGAAAAACAAGATCAGGCACCAAGAAATGTTTTGAAAAAATCTGTAGTTGGTATAAAGTAAACTGGACAACAGAGCAAGTTCTCTGTTAGACAGCAGAGCAAATGGTAAATTGTGACTTTGAAATGCATCACAAGAGGAAAACAAGCAAACTTTATCCATTTCTACAGATTTAACTTCCACCTGCCATCCATCCTGTCTTCACTTGGAGCTGCTGCCTTGCCTTTCTGTGCTGTGGCATGGAAGAAGAGAGAAGGACATTTTTCAAGCTGGGCCTTCTTCCCAACTGTCTGGTTCCCCTCAGCAGAACAAAAACCTCTGGGGTCAATGCAGCAAGGAGCAGTGGCACTGTGTCATCTGAATGTCTGCACATGGGTGCAAAATCTTGCAGAACTACTCAGGGTGTGTGGGCAGTTTTCCCTGGCTTCTAGGGACATTCATCCATGCTGCAACACTCAACAGGAATACTTACTCCCATTTCTGCAGGGCTCCAGCCATGACCATCTCCAGAGCTCCTCAGGGTGAGGCCCTTCCTCAGCAAATCACCCTGGGAGAACAGTGGGAGCAGGCTCTTGCAAGCTTTGTGTCCTTACAGCCTAATGAAAATGACACTGGGAGAAAAGGGTTTAGGTTTTAACATCCATTACCAAGTCAGACCTTGTATGTAACACAAAGTGTAGCCATTTCACCTCAGTAAGGTGTCTCAGGTAGGATCTATGTGTAAGTATGTTAGAAGATGCCCTGGTTTTAAAGGTGTTAGCTGCTGCCACTTCCTGTAACCCAATGCCCTGTGCAGGAAAGCAGCTCTCAGCAAGATACAAGAGGTGTCAGTACTCGAATCTTCATAATTCAGAAACTGCATGCTGCCCTGTTAGTAGGTATTTGCTTTCATTTCCTTCATCTTAGGCTGCTGGGATATTAATTTCCTTAGGAGGAAAAGGTCAGGACCTTAAATCTGGATCGTTTCCCCAAGAGGTCCTGGCCATCTGCTGCTTCATTTGACTTCAGCAGGAAATTAGGATCTTGAGCATTTCCAATCAGTTGTTGAAAAGCCTCCTCTTGTAAATGTTTGCTCTTCAGTAAACTGTACTTATGAAATTAATCCTCTTGAGATCAAAGAAATGAGACCTTTTTTACTGAAATATTTTATAAACTAATGTACTTGGTAATGTAAGGTCACTGAATTCTTATTGAATTTGATGACAGTTTAGTTCTTATTAGTTCTTATTTAGTTCTTATTGACAAATTATAACCAAATAATTTGTCAGAGTAAGAACTGGCTGGTATTAACCTTGAAGAGATTCTGAAGCAACATGATACCACATATTTAATTATTTTCATTTACCTCGTGTCTGCTCCATTTTTTAGAGTTTTGTTTACATTGCTGTGTGCCTCCTAAACAAATGGCCATTTACTGAAAACATTATTTTATGAATGAATGAATGAATGGAACCCATGATTTCCTCTAATAGCCAACTGCAATATTAGATGGGTCTGACTTTTATTAACTAAATTGATGATCCATCAGTGTGAGCCTACAAACCCTCTGTGTGCCTGTGGCACTGCAGAGTGCCCTGCACTGTTGTCCTTCATTGTGGCATTCTGCATCTATCATTCTCTCTCAAATACATAGGGTAGACCCATCAGATTGGTTAGGAATGTAAATCTTTCTTCACAGTAAATAACAGGCATTTGTTTATTTAAGTTAAATACTAATAGTGAGGACTGTCACTGCTGTCATAACATAAAACACTGAGTGTCGTTCAGTACGTAATTCACTAATTCCCTGTTTAGTTTAGACAAAAACTAGGAATAAATTAAATTCATTATTATTTCAATGTCATGTGATTTTGTAGGAGTTGTTAAAACCTCACACATCAGAGCTATGGTGAACCTTCACAGTGATCTAATATTTTGTGAAAAAAAGCCTGTGCAGTTCCATAGAAATACTTAATGAGGCAATAAATTCTAGAATCTTAGAATTGTTGAATGATTTGGGTTGGAAGGGACCTCAGAGATCATCCAGTCACAATGCTGCCATAAGCAGGGACACCTTCCACTATCCCAGGTTGCTCCAAGCCCCATCCAACCTGGCCTTGGACACTTCCAGGGATGGGGAGCCATAGCTTCTCTGGGCAACCTGTGCCCTCACAGGGAAACTTTTCTTCCTTTTATCTAATCTTAACCTTCTCTCTTTCAGTTTAAAGCCATTTCCCCATGTCCTTTTGCTACCTGTCTTTGTCAAAAGTCCCTCTCCAGTTTTCGAGCTGCCCACATGGATGTATCCATTGGGAAAGTTCTGGGACTTAGCAGAACACATTGCTGTCCTGATAACTCTTTATTCTGGAATTGGTTGGAGCTAGAGTTGGCTTTATTTGTCATGAATTTACCATTCTGTGCTAAAACTCTACTCCAAACTGGGGTTACAACTATGCTCACTAATTGTTGGGTGTGGAATGAGGCCTGGGAATGTTACAAAGCTTGCCTGGGCTGTTAGAGACCCACTTTGAATGCTTTAGATAGATATGAGCCCAGGCAAGAGGAGATTGTGCAGAAACCTCAAGGTTTCGGGGGTTCTTTTAGCACCTAAAAGAGGCAGTATTGTGAAAGTACACAAATAGGATTATAAATCACAATTTGAAGAAGAGGACCTACTTACTGGAGTTTGTGAGAGGAAATAAATCCAAAAAGACCCATGGGGTTTTTTTTCGTCCTCTCACCGGAGAGAAAAATGTGTAATGAATGTCTCATGTCTGAAACACTGGGCTGGATTCATCAAAGGGAGTTAGTAATTACCAAATTGAGAGAATCATGAAGCGCTTTTCTAAATTTGAAAGGCTCATCAAGAATAGATCAGGAGCAGGCAAAATTAATAGTTATGAACTCATTTCCATAGAAATGGACTTATTAGCAAGCATGCCAGCTGCCTAAAATTATAAGGTCTTTTCCTTGTGCTTGCAGGAAATAATCTTTTTTTATAAAAGTAATTTTGACTTTTTATTTTTTATTCCTCCTCTAAACTAGGCTTTGGCAAAATCCTAAACTGGGAAAGAACTTCACTGGACAATAGAAATATTTAACTAAAAAGAGGAGAAAGATTTGGAAAGGAAAAGTGATGTGTAGTCTTTAGATTCCATCAGACTCTTCCCAAGAGTACAAACTTATTTAAGAGAAAAATGAAATTGGTCTCCAGAAAAAGCTAAAATATTTTGATAGGATAAAGTTTGGTTTAACAGGATTTAACGGCTGATAAGACCATGAGTTACAGTCCCTGTCTTCCCTGCTCGTGGATTTTCCCATTGGTAGTATTTTGTCTTCAGCAGGCAGTTACAGATGGAAAGTGACTACAAAGACCAATGTACTGACCATCAGCTGCAAATCAGACTAAAAGCTGAAGATTTGCCACAGAAGAGTGGAATGACTGCTTTTAAAAAAGGTTATACTGTGAAGCTGTATAGCCAGGAGAGAAATTTAGATACAGGTGTTGGGATGTGGGTTCATCAGCTAATGGAACTGACATAAGTAAATGCTAACCTTTGAGGTCTTGATTATGGCTTAATTTATCTCTGCTTTTGCTTGAGCAACCTCCATCAATTCCAGTGGAAAAAAGGCAGCAGTCTCCCCCACAGTATTATAGAGTATGGTTAATAAATTGCAAGAATTATGAATGTGATACCAATCTTTCTACTAGGAGAGAAGCCTCTGTAAGATGAGGTGCAGCAATCAGTAGGCAGGCAGTAGTGTGAGCATGAAAGAAATACACTTGTCAGGTTTTATCATTTGTTTGTTATACTTGTAACCTGGGAAGAGACTTAGAACAAAGAAGGTGGATTAGTCCATGGGGCACTTTGTGTCCCAGATACTTTAACACTTGGCATTGCTTGAAGGCTGATTCTCTGCCCTAAAGAGGACAAAAGAGACACCATGATTTTAGAGAAAATTCAGTCACCCGCTGTTTCAAAGGTAACTGGAAACCTGCTGGTAAATGACAGTCCAGAAAGCTGAATGTTGGTTTGCTAAACTGTAAACTCAGTAGAGAAAATCTGCAGGTGAAAATTAGTTGGAGACAGCAGGTCCACCTCTTTAATCAGAAACCCAAAGGAGAAGTGGATCCTTCTTTAGTCCATATTAACATGTCATGCTCCTTGATTTGCTTCTGAGACAAAGCAGAAAGCATTTGACAAGTGATGTTGTTTTTCCAAGTGATGCAAAGGATTCTCTTTGGGATGGGGATCAAGACTGGGAAGCCAGCTTTGCTTTAGTTCACATGTTAATATAGTTAGATTTGAGGGAGGCTTATATATGTGAGTTGTTGCTCTTTTGTAGATGCACAGAGACTCCTTGCTAACCCAGAAGTGATAACCATGTCTGCCTTTAAATGAAAGGTATGTCTTGTACAGCTGCACAGACCTGCTCAGGGAGCAGTGAAGGTCTCTGCATATTTACAGGCATGGGAATCATTTTACTCCCTGGCAATTACTTCAGCTTGCTGTATAGGCCAGACCCACACATTCTTTTCTTAGGGAGATCTGAGTCCCAGTCTATCTTAAAAATATAGAACCATTATTGTGGTTACTTTTTGAATGCGTAAAAGGAGAAACAGGAGAGGAATAATTGAAGGCATGATGGACTGAACTCAAAGAATTGTCAGTCAGTGGGACCTGTGGAATGGATTTATCGCTGCAGACTAAGCTGACATATTACTTAATTTGTGTGTCTAAACCAAACCCCTCCATTAGTGTTTTTCTCCTGAATTTGAAATCACTTGTGGCCATTTTTGTGAGTGGCTATGATTGACTTGAACAGATAGAAGTGAAATTCCAGATTTAAAAATACCTTGACAGGCTCAATATTGAGATCCACAGTTAGTGTAAAGCTCATCTATAAATTTTATTTCTGTGTTGTGAACAAATGAATTTTATATAATTTAGATGAAACAAACTGCTGGAAGTGATACACAAAAAGCTATAAAGTTTAGTAATCTATTGTGGTGCCCACAGTGGTTATGTTTATAACAGAAATGGTTTAATTACACCCCTATTATTGTATAATAAAATTTATCTTAAAAGTTTTTTGTTGGTTGTCTGCTTGGCCACCCAAAAGATGCCTTAATAGCTTCTAGTTTTGCCTGGAGGTGGATATTATCTTCTGTCAGCATGGAAAATATTTATCCTCCAGGCATTGAAGCATATGTTTGCATTGTTTGTTGTCAGAAAGAAAACATCAAAATCAATAATTCCTGTTCAGATATTTTTCCTTTACAATGCGCCTTCAAAAACATATGGCAAACCCAGATTCTGCCTTTGTGCAGTTGGGGAGAGGGAAAGGATGTTTTAAGTCTCTGTTCTCTGCAGCAGCAGGATGAAACTTCTTGAGAACATGGCTCTTGGAGTCACTGCATTAGAGAAGGGGCACACAGAGGATGTACTGTGGGACAGGACAGAGGGTGAAGGTGCAGAAGTGGGTGATTACTGAGGGATTCCTGCATGCACAGGGAACACCCCTGGATGGGGAACAAGCTCCTCCTGCTCACAATAAAAGCACATTCAAGTCATTAGAGAATGGCCTAACATACAGCAAATTCAGTTCTTAACCTATTTTATGAGCACATACCCCAAAACTTCAGCAATATTGATAATATGGGTTATCTTTCCAATGATCTGATTAGGCAGCTGGATCTGCATTCGGGCTTTCTGCCTTTTCATCCTGCCTCTGTGTTTTGTAACCCCTGTCAGATCTCCACACTGCAGGTGTGACTGGGAAACTGGGACAGGAACTTGTATGCTGATTTGTAAAATTCCTTAATTTTTGTAGCAGCAAAGCGCTGGATGAGCAAAGGTCTGTTTTCTAGATAGATTCCTGCTCTGGTTATGCTGAGTGCTGTTGGTTAAATCTTGGTATCTGTTTGCTGCTCTGTAACATGAAGATAAGATCTGCCTTTCTAACCTGAGGATTAATTATTAATATTTACATAGTGTTGAGAAGAGTGCTAAGTGTTGCTAAGAAAAGAAGCAGAAGTAATCCTTAAATTCAGTTCTCAACCCTATGCATTTACATCCATTTCTTTACTTTTAAACTTTTATTTCCAGATGAGAAATACATAATGGTTGCCACATAATTACAAGTCTGTACCACTAATGAGAAGAATGTAGTCATGAATTGAAAATAAGGATAAAATAATCTACCCCTCATTTATTATCATGTATAATTTCTACAAATACATTTTTTTCACTGAGATAAAGACAAGTTTGGGTTTGAAAGACTTTTCCCATCAAAAGAGCTCATTTCTGATACAACATGAGGAATGGCCAAGTGTTCTGTTGTTTTGCAGCATCAAAATTATAATAATGGTGTATTAAATAATTTAGCAACATCTGTGCAATGGTTTTCCCAGGGTTTGTGGCTTATTCTGTAAGTTCATTGTGATTACGAGTGAATGACTAAGTTTAATGGGAAAAATGCCTCCATTTCAGGAAACTAAAAGATACAGTGTCACCTTATCTAGAAATTATAGCAGTTCCCTAGTGTGTAGTTTTGTTTGTATTTCTGCCAGTGTCTTCAAATCTGCATCTTCAATTTAATGGGAAATCTGGTGAGTAGAAAAGAGAAATCAAAACATGTTTTGTTACCAACATCCCACTGATATTGAGTGGAATTTTGTCTTTTTTTTTTTCTCTTCCCCAGAGCAAACATGTCCTCCTATGAGATCCTGCAGATGGACTTTGAGATTGACAACACCAGCAGCCTGGCAGGGGCCCAGCAAATTACCTGGCAGGTGGAATACCCCCGGGATGACTCTGTGAGTGAGCTGATGGTCTCTGAGATCTTTGTCAGCCGAACGATGTTTGTGGGAATTGTTCCTCTTGCGATGGTAAGAACCTGCTGCTTCTCTTTTTTGCTAAACGTTTCCATTGATCCTCGTTAGTATTCCAGGGAATGTGAGCCTTTTTATTATGAGCTACTTCCTATGCACCTGCTGCAAGTGATGTAAATGCAAAAAATACATTTCAATAATATTTTATTTACCTGATATGCCGTAATGGCTCCTTGGAAACCATTTGGGTCTTTTGTGAAAATTCTTTACCTTTTGTGGATTATTGGCTTGGTACATGGTAATGGCTCCTCTGGAGCCATTGTCTTCTGGTGTATTAATGTGGCTGCCATGCCTGTGCTCTGAGGGTAAATGTTGTAATTAGTTGGGACATTTTCAATGAAATAAATTAGCATGCAAGTGTGGGAAACTTCATTGCTAAACCAAACAACTGGACTGTTTTCTGCTTTGCTTTCCCCCAAAAGAGCTAAATAGTTTTGTGAACTGCAAAGTGTCAGTTTAATAAAAGGTCTGTTTTGAGTTACATAGAGAGGACAAAATACTTCCTGAACATGTAGGTGTCTGATGTATTTTCCAGGCAGGTTTAAGGTGTACATGTGCAGAAAGCTTGAAGCTGATGATTTATTTAAAAAATGCAAATATTTTCTGGTAAAATCATAGGCACCTTTTCAAGGAGGGACCTCTGACCAGTGCTGGAGCCTGATGGACTTTTTAGCACTAGAGCTGTAAAACTGACACATGAACAGGGATTTGGAGGGGATATTCAGGTGTAAAACTAGAGGAACAGAGAGTTTGGATGTTACAGCAGTTCTCTTAGAAACACTCTGGTATTTTTGCTTACTTCCTCATGAACGTTGCCCTTCCTTTCTGAGTTTGTGCTGGTTTTCTTTCTATTACTCCATATAACCAACAAATATTGGCATTTTCTTCTGCATGACCACTGGCATAACCAGAGAAAGGAAAGATGCTTGTAAAGGAAACGAGACCCCAAATGATTTTAATTTCCAGTTCCTACTGCCAAAGGCTACACTTCCTGGCAGCCTTTTGATGGAGGAGAAATTATGTGCAGAAAAGTCAATAGAAAATTTTCTTCTATTGCCCTTATTTTTTGAGGCATGTAGGAAATGAAATAAAGCTCTAATTGTGCATATGGAATATTATCAAGTAGTAATGGTGAATCAGATATAATAATAACAGAGAGTGGTGAAGGAACATCTTGCACATCTTGCACTGGTGTTTCAGGTGGATAGCATGGAGTATGTGCTATGCAGAGCACCACGGGAAAGCAAATCCAGCCCAAAAGCCCATTGCGAATGTTGGATCAGAGCTTTGCTGCTCTGTCTGCCAGGGATTTGCCAGGAGTTTACTTCATCTCCTTGCAGCTATGGCAGCACTTGGCTGCTTCAGCTGTCTCTAAATGTTCTTGGACAAAATATGAGACTGAACCTGAATTGAGAGTGGAACTGATATAATTTCTGTTACTTTATCATTGTAAACTAACTGTGAAATAAAGGAAAAAGTGTGTTTTGGAGTGAATTTATGACCTTAATCCTTAAACGGGGGTCTCATGTAGGCTATCACTTTGTGGTTGCATTTGAGCATCCCTGACTGACTTGACTTAAGGCTGACTGGTGAATTAACAGCAATGGCAAAGACAGCACCTTGTATTTGCATTTTTTCCCTCATGTTTGCCAGTTTGCAGCTCTGCTTCATCCACCAGTCAGTAACTGATGCAGGTTCTGACACTGCATTGCCCAGCTAAGAGCAAAAAATAATCACTCTGGACATCATCCAGTGTTGTTCAGAGAAGAATATTCCTGAGGCCCAGAGTTCCTGACTGAACTAAATGTATTTTAATGTTCATTCCTTTTCAAGATTTGCCTGACTCGTTGGTGAGGCAGCTCCCTCTGAGTGCAGCTAGTACCTGTGAAAGAGAATCTGGTCACCTCCTGGACCCTGGCCCCTCAAAATAGCACCACAGAAAGGTCCAGAAACCAATGTGTTTCTGTGCCTTTGCCATTGCATTGAACATAAATTACTCACTGTCCTTGTATCCACCCTTTCACTGTAAACACCGAATATTTATAGGTGAAAACATAAGGGTTCCTTTGAGGGTTTAAGGTATGAGCAGAACATTTAGTGCTTGATTTGCAGGAGTGAATGTTTTGGTGGGATTACCAAACACTCATGGTGTCTCAATGGTAATGGCACCAGCACTTGCATGAAGAAATGCAGCACAGTGTCATGAAGACGAAAAATTTCTTTCCAGTAGGAAGACAGAGGTGGATTCAGTTAGAACTTAGTGGAAAAATTAGCTGTGAAATCCTGCAAAACAAAAAAGAAGTTTAAGTTGTATTTCTGTAGGCCACTTCGGGTGTTTTAATGAAAAGATATCTTCTTCCATGTCCTTCGGAATTTCTGTCCTTTGTTGCTGCAGTTGGTCATGACTTTATTTTTCATGCTACTTTCTTAAAGAGGAGAAAATTGAAAGAGCCTCCAGAGAATTTATCCTCTCACTGCATTGTGGTGACTGGAGATAATAGTGGGGATATTTTTCTCACTTTATCTTGCATTTTTTTTTAGTAGATAAAAATATTGGAGACTGTATGATAACCTTTGAATAATAGTCTGATGAAAACAGCTGATTTTTTGCCTTAGTGAGTTTATGAAGCCTTTAACATCAAATCTTACGTTGTGAACATGTACATTTTGTAGCAATCTTGGTTTTTTGGTTTTCATAAGTGAAGATAAAACTGATTTTTGCACATTCCAAGCTCCTTATTAGCCAACAATCTTGCTGTAGTGAATTGGTATTGCATATTATTTTTGGCTAGTCCTTGAATATCAATTTGGCAGTGCATTAACAAGCAGAATTTTAAGACTGAAGGAAAAGAAAGAAGGACAGTAGGAAACAGGGCCAGAGGGAGTCTATAGGAGAAATCCTGTTAGGTTAGGACCCATCAGTGCTCTGTGCCTGCTCCTGAGGTGGGTTTATCCAGCATATCTAGGTCAGAAAACATGATAATAAACTCTAATACCTGGATGTTGTGACTAAAAAGGAACAGAGATTTTTAAGTCTTGATAGGGACATTAGGAAGTAACTGGAATCTTGTTAGCACATGAGAAAAGTAGAACTACTTAGTGTTGCAAACCTAACTTTCTTCCTTCTGTATGATAACTGATAAAAGACTGGGAGTTTCTTGGGGAGGAGGGTTCATATTTTTTGGAAAAGGACTAAAATACTCCTGCTCACAGTAAATCTTGGAGTGTTGGGATGTTGGGAATTTCTCCCAAACTATCCATTTCAATTTGAATGATCTTCTGTATAATAAGTCTCAGTATTATTTATGGCCAAATTAATTGCATTCAAAATATGTAAATAAATGAAACATTTGTACTAATAAGAGAAAACAAAAGTTCATATTGAAAGAGAGCCTGTCTTCTGCACCACTTCACAGTTCTCCCCAGATTCTTGAGCTCCCTCTAATTGAAACATCCAGTTTCAGCCACTGCACCAGGCCAGACAGTTGGGATTTCCTAGGAAACTACGCCCAGATGGAAACACCACACTCCAGTAACTGAGCTTTTCTTTCCAAAAATCTTACCTCTACTTCTGGATGAGCAATATAGACTCTGCAAGTGTGAAGGTGCACAGAGAGGATGCTGTGGGAGGATCCCTAGGAGACATGGCAAAGGAAAGGGAAAATATCAAGTTGGTTTCACAATTACATTCAGCCTGCACCTCTCAGGAGCTGGTTAGGATGCCATCTGTGCTACCACTACTGCTGCTGGAAGCGCTGCCTGGCTGTGTGGAGTTGTTTTTGTGGTTGTGCCTGTATATCAGATGCCTGCTGAGACACTTCAGTCCTATAACACTTATGTCGCCATTTAAAGGGGACAGTGAATTTGAATTAAAATAAAGTTGATATTAACTTTGTCGAGACTTGTTTGGGTATAAAGATAGCAAAAACTTTTATTAAAACAGAAAATAAAAATATGTATATGAAACCCAGAAAATTAAATTGAGTATCCGACATAAGAAAACACAAGTAGCCAGCACAAAACAAAATAGTCCTTCTCGATGAAATACCACAAGCTTTTTGGCTTGAAGCGAAATCTGCCTGCAAGCAGGTGAAAAAAGGTGTGAGAGGGGTTTCAGAGCTGCAATGAGTCCTGGTGGCCAGAGAGGGCATTGGGGTAAGGAGGGGGTTAGTAAAGCAAGGGGGTTTCCCAGGGTAGTTCTCTGGTAGTTTCTCTGTTCCAGAGAACAGAGAAAAAGATACAGATTAGACCAAGCCTCACCACCCCCGAGATCTGTGGCCCTCGAAGATCCTGGAAAACCAAGCCTTACCACCCCTAAAGATCTGTGGCTCTTGAAGATCCTGGAGAGGGTCCTTAGAAGAACCCATTGGAGGTATGGGAAGAGAACCCAGGAGCTGTGCCACGAGAGAAATGGAGACAGAGGGAGAGAGGCTAAAGAACACACTGCCACCCCTAGGATTTGTGAGCCTGGGGAAAAATGGGTAAGGCTGGGGTCTTGCCCAGAAGGATCCTGGGAACTCGATGGGAAGGGGAAGGGGACCCCCCGAACCACTGCTGTGAAGGAAAAAATGAGAAATGGTGAAGTGGGGTAGTAAGGTAGGCAGGGGAAAAGGGATGAGGTAAATTTCTCTGGCCAAACCAGAAGCATGTGATGTAGGAAAAGGGGTCCAAGTTGGCTCCTGCAGCTGTCTGCTGTTAGGAAGCAGCCCCTGGTATCCCCACTTCAGTTACCATGTGGTCCAAAACACGCCGTCATGTTCTCGAGCAGCAGCGACCCTCCCAACAGCTTGGCAAGGCCAAAAAGAACATGGCATCTGGGCTTCACTGTCTTTTATACCCTCTGCCCTGGCCCAGAATTCCTTGCAGCTTATGCATGCGTGTATGTCTTTTTTCCCCATGCTTTTCCCGCCCCAGGAGGCGTAGCCTAGTGTCCCACTGGTCCCTGTTTGCCCCCGCCTACTTCTGGTCCCAAACCGCAGGAACTTTCTTTATCTTTCGCCATGTGGCTCAGTCAAAATGGCGTTTGTCCACTCCCATCCTCCAACCAGGATTCCCCAACTGCCCCGGCCACTGGAGTCACAGGGCCTGGGCGTCCTGCAGGTGCCGGGCCTGGAGTCATGCTCTTGCTCCAGGAGCTCACCACAGCGGCAGCAACAGTGGAGAGGCGGGTGGCCGAAGGGCCAGGAGGTTCTGCTGCGCCCTGGGAGGGGCTGACAGTGGAGGTGCTGCCACGGGAGCAGCAACCCAATGGCAGCGTGTCCCGACAGGCTGGGGCTCAGCCCCCCCAGCACCCGGGCAGCGGTGGTGAGAAACACGCAGCAGTGTGCCAGGCGCAGGGGCAGCAGAGCTGACATGGCACCACCCCTGCCATGTGACGCCCCCCCAGTGGGTTGGGGGCTGAGCCTGTGCCGCATCAGGGATGGGGCAGCGCTGGCTGTGCAGTTCCCCCCCATCCTGGGAAACACAGCACTGCACGGGGACAGCAACTGCACTGCCCACGGGGAGCGGGGCTGCCACAGGACAACCATGACCCTGTGAGATCGCCGTGCTGGCACGGGGGGGGGTGAGCTGGAAATGGGGTGCTGGGGAACTGGGACTCAGACCTGCGTGAGCAGCGGCAATGGGGTATCCCCCTCCCTGCCATGGCAGCGGGGTTGTGCCACAGCAGGACACCTGCGGCGGGAGAAAAGGACCCTCCCACCCTTCCCCGCAGCCGCTTGTAAACAAAGGAGAAAAAGTTTTGCCAAAAAATAAAACCATAACAACTTATTATAGGGGAAGATAGATATACTGACATCTCCCTCATTCCCAGCTGCTGTGAAATGTGTAGAGAAGGAAGTGACCCTGCAGGTCTACAGCCAAAGTTGCGTGGGACAGCACACTGGTGTTACTGGGTGAATGTTTTGAGAAGTGAAGGAACATAAGAGGGGAGACTGTATCTTTTAGTTGTGCCCCCTCCAAAAAGCCCCACTTTTTATTTAGTCCAAAGATGCCCTTATTACCCCCTGGCAGGTGACCAGAGCAGCAGTTCGAAATCAATTCTGAGTGCAAATATCTTCTTGTCTCACTGGCACCATTTTCAGCCTTTCCAGCATCAGGTGTGATCCCATCCCAGATGGTGTTGCTGTGTGCATTTTACACCATGTTGGAAACAGATTGTTTATTTTGTCTGCTGTTCAGTGTGACTTATGCTGAAATGATCAGACAAGATTCTGTGCCTTATGTACCTGTACCTGGCTCTTGTAAGTAACTGATCTCCCAGAGTGCTTATACCAATAGCCTGGAAGGTTTTATTTCTGTAGATGAGGCTAGATCAGGGAATTCACCCCTTCTGAGCATGAAAGATGGATATATGCATCCTCCTGTACAGTACAGCTGTACAGTAATAAAAATGTATCTGTCAAGAAAAGTTGTCATAAGATACCTAGATATAAGTACATAGGGAAATGTATGATTCTTTTTTTTCAGCCTGCTTTGGAAGCGGTCAGTGAAATTTTAAGTTCTTCAGGCAATAGGTTGAGAAAACACAAAGCTCAAAACTTGTCAACCTCTGAAATCCTTCAAAGTGCTGCTGTTTTAATCCCAGGAGCTGTGCAGCTGGAGCCTTGCTAGGAGGGACAGTGGATTTGAAATGTATGAAAACTGTTTATGTGTGTTAATTCCTCTCTAAGTACAACTTTGCAAGTAAATCTAAATTTGTTTTCTGTGAACTGTGACACATAAAATATATGAAGATGAATTGTCCTGTAACTGCTAAAGCATTTTCTGATAGCTAAAAGGGATTGGTTGGGCCTGCTTACAGAGCAGAAATAAAGAAATGCTAATTCCTAAAACTCCATGCAAATCAACCAATGAGTTTTTCCTTAATTCTATTATTACTTAGTATTTATGTTTTATATTTTCAGAATACTTTACAGAAATTAATTAATCAGACCTGAATAAACCAAACTTGATGAAAATGGAAAATGAAATGGAATTTAAGTCACTCTTAGTTCTATCTGTTACTGAATGATTTGTAAGCCCCTTTTCATACTCCTAAAGGTACATTTTAAAGCACTTAGAAAAATCCTACAATGCTATTGCTTATTATCTCTAAAAACTATTTTGGTTAGGGAGGAGGTAGGATTTATACCACCAAGAACTAATGACCGCAGGGATGAGTGGATTTGAAGAATGTAAATGCTGTTTTATCACCTAAGCTGTGCATAACCGTTTAAACAGATTCAGTTCAGGTAAAAACGCATGGATGGGAGGATTAGTCCTTTAATTCGAAGCCTATTTAGAAGACAGAATATTTGACTCCTGGAGGTTTCTTTGGAGGAGGCCAGAAGGACTATTTGGTTTTATCTAAGTTTTTGTGATAACCTTTTAGGATAAAAAATTGTTGAGAAATTTTAGCTCTAGAAAATGATTGAGTCTGAACAGCTGCTAAGGGGGGGTGATTTGGAGAACCACGGAAGTTTCTGTTGTGAGCATTGCTGCACCTTCCTCCTGCAAAGTACAAACATGTCCCTGAGCACCCTTGAGGATCTAGACCTGGCTGTTCAGTTTAACATTCCACAACCTACTATCAGGTGAAAGTGTCAGGTCTTTGCTCCTGAGAGTCTTATCTTGTTTTCTTTTTGATGATAAATGTCTCTGATAATTGATTCTCTCAACAGCTTGTGTTCAGATTAACGTGTGGAACTAATGTCCCCCAAAATAGAAAGGTGATCCATTTTCATGAAATGGAGTAGAATAACAGAGCAAGGTGAGGAAAGCACACCTGAAGCTCTTTTTGGTTCCATTATCTGTTATGCTACTGGGTATCAGGAAGAAAACCTGCCTTCTGCTGTTACAATTACTAACTATAAACACTGCAGGTGATTACTTTAAAATAAGGTTTATGACATTGAAATAGGATGCGAGTTGTGAATCTGGCTGATGTCTGATGCATCAGAAAGTATGTTTTAGGCATCCAGCAGGTCTGTCAGAACACTGTAAAGCTGAACCTAGACACCTTAATATAATAACTTTGCAATATAAATACCTTTGCAAAGTGGAAGTGTATGTCCTGCTAATCACAGAAACTGATAGCACAGATAAACTGTTCTATCCTGTAGGGATACAATTCTCAGTTATCTCTCATGATTTAAGCAGACATAATCAGCAATTTCCATAGTTATGGAAGGTTGCTGATGGGAAGGTCAGCAGTGGAGTCTGACACTCTCGGGGTGCAAGAAACAAACATTCCATCAACTTTGAGCCAGGTATCCAGGTTCTGTCACAAATAACTATGATTTGATTAATCCATTATCTAACTAAAAGTTGGGAAGAAAGAGGGGAAAAAAAAAGAAAAAAGATACATCCAGGTCTTTTAGAGAGTTTCTAGGCAACCAGGAACTTAGTCAAAGAAAAAGACATTGAAGAGATGTATTTTAACTGTTTTTTATAAGAAGGCTCCAGCTGAGGCTGAAGGCTTGAGGAACAATAAGTTTAATAATAGACGAATATCTGGCATTCTTATCTAGGAAAATGATGGCGTGGTCTGTGACTGGCAGCACTGGTCTTTTAGATGTATGTGCTGCAAATCCTTCCTTGTGTAGTAATGGAACTGTAATTCCCAGACTGTCATTATTCTAAAGTGTTTTTCAAATGCAACAATCAATATTTCACCAGGGCTCTGAGCCCCTCAGCCTGAAACATTTCTGTATATCCTACAAGTATTTAATCTATGTCTTCAGAAATCTTGTTTCTTCTTCTGAAAGTGTAAGCTGTTCATTGACTAATGGTTTACTAATGTTGTGAATCACTTACACAGATGGCTGTATATACTCTGATGAAGTTTCTTTTAAATGGGAGGCTGAATAATAATGTATCTGGTTGCTGCTGGTAAATTTAGGGACAAGAACACATGGAAAAATTGTCCTCAAAGGACATTTTTGTAACTCAGGCTGAAAGGGGGTTTCTGAGCACAACACTTTGCTGATTTGTTATAGAAAAAGTTGGAAAATCAGGATGAGGGGGTTTTTGTTTTCTTTTTCTTTTTTTTTTTTTTTTGGTGTACTGGTGACTTTGGCTGCTGAGTACCCAGTGAGGAAAAGGAGGGTAAATGCCATTTAGGATTAATGTCACTAAATCTCCTTTTGCAGAAGAGATGGAACAGTCCCTTATTCATGGAGAGTTCATGGCATGTTCTGATAGATCACTCCCAGTGTGGGCTGCATGCCTTTCCAGCCTAAAGGTTCAATTTAAAACACAAAATAGACTTGTGGGAGAATTTTCAAAAAATGATTGACTACATAAAAAACCTTCTCTAAAGTAGTTGGTTTAGTCTGCTCTACATAGAAAACCCAGGACTTTGGTGCCTGGATTGTCCTGGGAATGTTGTCACATGATGGGAATTTGAGTGTCCATGTTCCTATGCAGAACATTGTTGAATTCAGCTAACAAAAAAAAAGTGTTTAAAAGTGGGAAAAACCCCAAATCTTTAAAGAATTTATTTTTTC
This sequence comes from Calyptomena viridis, assembly GCA_013390005.1. Taxonomy (NCBI): domain Eukaryota; kingdom Metazoa; phylum Chordata; class Aves; order Passeriformes; family Eurylaimidae; genus Calyptomena; species Calyptomena viridis. Next base: position 30,262 of record WEIV01013474.1, on the reverse strand, counting down.
TATAGAAATCATGGCTTGCTAATGGAGCTACAGCTCATTTTCAGACAGCAATTAAAGAAGCGCGTTCACTCCGAGGTGGAAGCTGACCCAGACTTAGAAAGCAGCTTATCTGCACCTTAAACTAAAATAGAAAATATCAAGCTCTAGCAGCCTTTTTTCCTCACTCAGTCTTGGGTCAGTTAAAAAAAAAACAAAAACACTTAATCCTGAAGTGTCAAAAGTACCAGAATAAGATCAGTCACTTCTAGCAAATCCAGATGATTTACATATTTTAGAAGTTGGTTAAATGCACTTATATGCAAAATTGTCCCCTATGTGTTTATCCATTGCACTTAACGCATATTTCTTACTCGAAATCACTTTGGCCTTCCAGTTCCCTTTAAATTACACAATGCCTCTTTGTTTTACTTTACATGCAAAGGGACCTGCCCAGAACGTGATTTTGTCATTCCCAACAGTCACCATTTTGCAGAAAAAAAATTTAAATATAAATTTAGTATGGAGTAGATCTTCGTCCCAGAAATAGGAGGGATTATCAACTTTTTTTAAAAATAAAACTGGAATCTATGACTCCCAGATCACAGATTTCAGTTTAAATTTTAATGTTGATTAATGGCAGGAGGATTGAAGCCTTGAGCTTTCCTAAAACCCCACACTGGAAGGATTGATTTTAAACTGAAAGCAAATTAACTGCTGTGGAGAGAGTACAGAATTAGAAAAAAGAGATTATTCTGTTGTATTACTATATTTCCCATGTCCACAGTGAATGTTTTATGTCTTTCTAGCAGAGATGCTATCGTGTGCGATTATTGACATCTTCAAATTAATTGTCAGAGAGAATTGAATGGTTTTGTTTTCTAAGGCTGTTCTGACAACCGCAGGGTGAATTTTATAGAGAGAGACAAAATTTTAAAAGATTTCTTAAAACACATCAGCAAAAACACAAAGCATTGAAGATTTTATGAAGTTTGATCCAGAGGAAGACTCTGACTCTGAAACATGCTGGAAGAGAAATGTGGGGAGCTCATGTCATGGGAAAAGGTCACGTGAGCTTTGTCTGACTTAACAAAGCCAGGAGATTTGAAGACACTGTGAACAGACATTCTGGAAAGCAATTTTGGAGTGATCGAAACTGTTTTAACAGCAGGAAAACATTTTTTCTTGTAGAATTGAGGTGTTTGATTAAACTTAAATAATAGAATCACAGAATGGTCTGAGTTGGAAGAGACCTTAAAGATCATCACAGTCCAACTCCCCTGCCGTGGGCAGGGACACCTTCCACTATTCCAGGTTGCTCCAAGCCCCGTCCAACCCGCTTTGAGCACTTCCAGGGATGGGGCAGTGTCTTGGGGTGACTTTATGATCATCCCATATTCGTCTCCACTATACCAGGAGAAAAAAAAGCTCCATTTCTGAAGTGAAAATGTCCCATTCTGAATATGGCAGATTAGGACCATTTTGATCATGTCAGCATTATTTCACAGTGTTCTTCTAAAAAATGAAATTCCAGACAAATCTCTTCAATTTCATGAAGTGTTTAATTTTTAACTGGACTGTGTTTTCCGAAGGATATCACATTTTTTTCTCTTTCAGTCTAATTCTGGGCATCTGAAGTAGGTTTTGGAATGGCTCAGTGTGAACCATTATCCTTTTTCCTCTGCTCAGTTAAACATCCTCTACTATTTAATTTTGAGAGTGAAAAAGACAGAAGGAAACTAAAGAAAAATTTGCTATTGGTGGGACAAAAATAATGTAATTTTGAATGTTTCCATGAAAGCAATGTGACATGACAAATTTTAAGAAGCTGTGTGAATACTATTAATATTTATGATGCATTCAAGAAAACAGCTATTGTGTGCCACATCCATCAAAGATAAGAATTGTATTCAACTGTGTTGGATGATAAACATTGAATGACAATAGCTGGAGATTATATGAGGGTTTTCATACTCATGTTTTATGCCTCCCTGAGTAAAGCACCATGTTATTCCAATGTGAACCAATAATTTTCTTTCATGAAATTAGATACACTTGCTGATACTCTATACAATCATAGTCCAAAATATTAATGAATATGCAGGGAGTGCTGATGCCAAGGGCTTCAGAGACCCTGTTGCAAGGCACTCAGGATCAAGTCCTAAAGGCATTTTCCACTAATCCACTTCCTGGAAGTCACTCCAAAAGCTACAAAATTGCAGTAATTTGACCACATATAGCTGGTTGTTTGCAGTTTGGATGAATGCAGTGGAATGGAGTCCCTACCAGCACAGGAAGCTGTCTTTTTATATCTAATGTTTCTCCTTAAAAAAATCCCCCACCACCAGGAATAGGTCAGGATTTTCTGTGTCCTGGAAACCTCTGCACTGATCCCACACCAGCATCTTCCTTTAGATAACGTGCCCCAGAGTGTCCCAAGTGTGGCATTGCTTTTCTTCTTTGTCATCACTGTAAAATGCAGTTTTGGAACTAATTTATGATAATCCAGGCAAGCAACTGCTGGGGAGAGATAAAGGGGACTTCTCATCCCCCTCTTGCTCTCCAGCACTGCATGTCTCCTCCCTGTGCCATGTGGTTGTTCCTGGTGGGATCTATGGGCCCCTCCTCCTGCTCAATGCTGTGTCTGCTCTGGGATTAATCCCTTTGACACAAGGCTGTGTGCAGTGCCACTTCCATGTTCTCCCTGACCTGCCTGCTTATTGAAAGTGCAATGCTCTCGAGATAGTTCTCGCTTAAGATCAGACTGATGATGCCTGAATTCTGCACCACACAGCCCCATTTTTGGAAAGAAACTGTAATTCAGAATTGATTGATGGTTACCTGGAGCATCTCTGGTCAGGTGTTTCTAAATAAAACTGTGTTTGGAAGAGGTAACGTGCAGACCTTATATCATGGGTAGGACGAAATCCAGGTATTCCTGCAGCCAGAGTGATCTTGAGTCTCTTTGATACATGTGGAGAGTTGCTATTCTTAGAAAATCTTCTCCAAGGATGCACAAGCACTACATTCTTGTTGGAAGTAAGTGGTTCTAATAATAAATGTGCAGAGGGAAGTGCTAAGAGGTGTTCTTCCCCTGAGCTATATGGCTGGGCTGCCTCTGGAGGGATGTTGGGATACCTCTGCTCCATTAGGTTTGCTACTTCTTAAGAAAAATTTTCCAATGGGAGCTCAGTGCAAGCTGATGGAGGGATCCCTTGACAGATGATCAAGAGTGGTGAGACCTCCTGCAGGCCAGGAATAATGGCACAGGGAACCTTCTGACAGAGTGGTTGCCAGGGGTATGAGCTGAGTCTGCCTCAAGTGATTTTGTGAGCAGTATAGACCATTAACAGCACCAAACCCAAGAAAAGAGTGTGCTGGAGGGAGCTACAAAGCTTATACTTTGTCTACCTAAAATGACATTCTTCTCGTTCCTTAACAATTACCCAATAATTTGACTCATCTGCAATTTTTTCCAGCGTGCTCATTCTGGTTTTATTGCCAATTAACTTAGCATTCTAGTCTTGGTCTACAGCTGATTGGCCAGTAATTTGAACCAAAGCCCTCATCAAAAGGGCATAATTTGTAAAACAGAGAAGAAATCTCTGAGATACTAAAATTACTGTTAATTAAAACAGCACATGAATATAATGGGCACACATGAACAAAATTATGTTTGTTTTTGAGCTGTTCTGCTAGCTGGAGAGTAAGTCTTATTAGGAGTATTTAGTAGTCAGCCTGTATTTATAAGACGTAAAGCAAGCTGAGTCCTTTCTGCATGAATTAGTTTTGTATTGTGTGTGTATATATATATATACTATTTCTTATGTACATGCTGCAGTGAAAATTTTCCTTTTTAAACAGTGGGTCATGTTTTACATGACTCGTGTTCGAAGCTGTCACTGATCTTAATGTAGTTACTTCTGATTTACATGGCCTCAAAATCAGTTAGGCTTAGGAGTTATTTTACATGTGATTTCTATTTTTTTAATTAAATTAAAATAGCATCATAAAGATGCAGCAGAGCAGCAATCAGAGAGCTTTAGCAGTTGTAATGTAGCCTATAAGCAGCTATTGTGTATGAAGACATTTCTTCCAAAGGTGCTTCAGCTTTACTGAAAATGCTAAGCTGCAACTTTATTAATATAATCAAGATTCTCTAACGTGGTGCTTTGGGACAGCCTTGTAATATTCTGCAGCGCTCAGTTCTGAAGTTTGTGGATTAGCAGTTTCCCAGCTCTGACTCCTGTGGAGCTGGAAGGCCCAGCTGCATTTTGTGCTGTTTGCCACTTTTTTGTGAGCTTTTCAAGATCAATCCGAGGCAGAGGAGAGCACTCCCTTGTGGTGGGGAGGAGCAGACATTGCAAATTCCTGTTTTTCCAAAGGGAGTAAATGCATTTCCTGCTGTGGCTATAAGGGAAGAAATGGATCCAGTGAATTTCAAGGGATGAAATGTTGACATTGTGCTGAAATGTGTGAACAAGGACAGGGAGACACTAATTGAGTTTTGCATAATCTTTGGGATCTCCAAATTCTGGGTTGGTAAGTGCATTGAAATGGCAATGACTCTCCATTCCAGCTGGCTTTTCACAGCTTCTGGGAATACCACTGCCCAAAACCTCAGTGCCATGAGACCAATTCTGGCATGGTCCCTGTGCTGGTACTTGGGAGAGAGCCCAAACCTACTCTTCTCAATTCCTGCAAAGGAGGAAACTTGCCCTGACTTACACACAGCCGGTGTTTGCTGTGGCTGCTTGTGCAGTGTCGCCGTAGGGTTGTCATAAAGAGTGGGAGCAAAAAGGCAGAGAATACAAACCCCAAATCACATTTCACTCATTCCCATTCCTGCACATGTTCTTCTCCTGTTGTTTCCTTGTGGTCAGGGGCAAGCTAATTCCTGTGGTGTTGGCTTGGCCCTGCAAAAGAGGAGGAGCCACAAGAATTAAGTTGGATAGGAAGGAAGTGTGGGGCCATTTGGACATGGCAGCATCCTGGTGAACCAAGCATGGATTAACAGCCTAGGTGTACTTCATATTGCTGGAGATTTAACAGACAACAGAGCATTTGATCTCTGTCTCTCATTAGTGTGTTATTTCTTCCTTAGAGTATGGATATCAAAATGTTTTTGATCTGCTGCAGAGTTAAAAACCCTCATTGTTTCAGCCTCCATTTCGAAGCTCACCTAATGAAGAGCATATTTCAAAGGGATAAACACGCTATTAAATTCCGTGTCTGTATAGGAAGCTGTAATGGTTGTTCAGTTTCTTACCTCTAGATTGCCGGCTCAAATCTAACTCTGCTGATAGAAATCAGAAGAAATGTTTACAATCCAATATTATCAGGTTTCTAGGGACCAGCAATTTATGTTAAAAGCAAAACTCCAGCCCTATGAAGTGTGATTGCCCCATGACTGTGAAGTACTGCAAGTTATTTATGGTAGATTTCCAAGAGTGGCTCATGGCTGGATTTCTGAAAGGAGCTACAGATGGTGACTTCATGGGATTTTTGAAGAGACTTTGCTGTTTAATTCTGTTAAGCATGATTTGCAGAGAAGTACCTCTTACAGGTACTAAAGAAAGGTATTTTCAGTGAGTTTCCAGTGAGCTGTGTGTGTCTTTCAGTTCAGTGATACCAACAAGACACCGGAGCACAGTGACCCTGTGACAAAGGTGAGCAGGAGCTCAGCTGCCTGGTGCTTCCTGGAGTCCTCAACTGGCTCCCTGGCACCTCAGAGCATCCTTCAAGGTGGTGGGATCTGGGAGCTTCCTAGTGGGGCCAGTGCTGAGAATGGGAAAAAGGAGCACATTTTTCATTGCACTGGGGCAATATCTTATCAAATAATGATGTTGCCAAGATTTTAAAAGAGTACACAGCTTAGGATGGTGAGGAGTGACACAAATACCTGTTTGCACTTCAGCCAAATGACACGTGTTCCCAGTGTTCCCCCAGGTCAGATATTGCTTTTTGCCTCCTTCTTTGCTTGTGGGCTTTTAAACTCAAAGTAAAGATGATGGACTTCCCACTTCATCTCTAGTTTATGGACTGTGAGGAGCAGTCTGCTCTCAGTTCCTTATCTTGAACCTTTCCTACTCTGTCAAATACTCACAATACAGGCATAGTTTTAGTGGCCAGAGCAAGGGGGAGGCTTAGAGTCTGCTTGCTTTTCTAGAAGTTTATATGAAGAACAAACCCAGGGACTTTAGGAGCTCTACTTTAAAAGGATCCTGTGCAAGGATTTTTACTGACATATTTGCATAACAAGTACATCCTGTAATAAAACCATGGCTGCATTGGAAACTCCCACCCAACATCCAGGTCTAGCCTTTCCCAAGGAACAATGCTGTGAACAGGAAGTGACCATCAGCTAGTTTACAAAAATCAGTGTAAGATCTATAGATCTAAAGATCTATAATGCAGCTTAGAACTACGATCAATTCCCAGAAAAATGTACATACTTGAGCTTTCATAGATCAAATAACATCATTCACATAGATTTGTATTTATCAGTAATTTTCAGCTGTAAATTTGCGTTTAAATTTATGAATTAGTTATTGCATGCAAGTTGCATAAGCTTTCTTAACTATGTAACTCATGTAACAAAATGAGCATCTAACTCTTTGTTTGGCTTTTTTTTTGGTATGAGTACTTCAGCATTGTTGCTCGTTCCATGATGATCTTCTCAAGAAAGAGGAACAACAATCCCAGTGGTCCCCATAGTTTATATCCCATAATGAGAATTTCAATCCACAAGTAGGAATAGTTTGTTTGGTGGAAAAATGTTCAGGCTAGGAATTATTCACAGAAAATAATTCTGATAAATGAGTACATTTTCAAGTTTTCCTTTTTCATGATCCTTCATAAAGAGGAAAAGGAATGCAAAATTAATCAAATAAATTATTCATTATATTCACTCAGCTATAGCTAACAGTGAATTGTCTAGACAGTAATTACTAATTTTTAACCTATGCATGTACACATAACACTATTGTGTGAATAGGTTCAGTATACAGTGGCTTGAGATAATAGTAATGGATGTAAGTCAACTAGCAGGTGATTTTAATTGGGAAATTATATTGGATTTTTCTATTGAACTTCTATAAAACATTACATGAATATTGAATCTTCTCAATGTTTTTTCTCCAGTTGAAAATATAGGCACACAGTGTTCTGTGCTAATTTGATCAGTGCATAAGCAAATACCCTTTTTTTAATTTTTAATTCTTCTTAAAATTTCTCCGCAAAGCCATTAAATTCAGAAAACAGCAAAAATATACAAGGAGTCTGATGCAGTAACAATGTTTTCTATTTCAGTGATGATTTCCCACTAACAAGTTTGAATGGCTCCTTAAGGAGGGTTTGTGTCTATGACCTGTTTCAAGTTCCTGATGGTGCAGGGAACAAACCTTAGTCCTTTCCTTTTATTGCTGTGGCAAAAAAATCAAGGCTTTGCAGGGATTCCCTTTGTTTCCCATGTGATGCAAAGCCTCTATAGTGAGGATCTCACCTTCTGCTCAGCTACTGGCTGCCTGGGAGATGTGCTTGCTGGGATTTGCTGGGTGGAGCTGGTGCTTCACCAAGGACCTCACAGCAGTCTCAAGAAGGTACAGCTGAGAGTCCTGCAAGTCTATGCTACCCATGGTCAGTTTTGTGGGTGTGACAGTGAAAAAATCAGGGGTTTATATTCCTTTTACTTCCCCCTCCCCACCCCAAAATCTCTACTGCTATTGCAGTTAGTTAGAGAAGAAAATTAGAAAATAAATTAGAAAATAATTAGAAAATTAGAAAATAAAGCAGTAAAATCATAATCTCAAATGGACTTTTATTGAAGCTTCTCCTCTGTGGACTCACATTGCAAGTGGGTAATTTTGTGGTGCTCAACTGCTCTGAGTTGATCAGAAACTCTCATTTATAAAGCTCTTCCATCTCACTTTGGGTAACTTGCCTTGGGAGAAAAAGAGCAGGAAACTCACACAAACAATTGGAAATCATGCTAAAACTAGGACATTGTAAAAGAATATTTGCATAAAGCGTTGGTGTTGTGTATGTCAGGTACATCCTTTAGGATGGGGCTTATAGAGAGGTACATTAAAAACTAAACACGTATAGTTCCCATTAACCCTAATACAAGCTCTGATTCTGACTTCCTGTGCGCTTAATGTTATCTTAATGCATTTTGATTTGATATTTAATTGAAGTAATTTAATTAATGGTTCTGTAAATAAAAGCCTAAGTTGTGCCCTCCTACATGCACAGATATGCACAGCAAGCAGCTCTAGTAGCTCCTGTGAGACTTGAATTTATGAGCAGAATTTAACCCTAAGAGTGGATGATAAAATGTCCAGATCCCAAAATAACACTGTAATGGTGTTTGCATTGGAAATGTTACAGTATTAGTTCAAACTTATGGGAGGAGAGTGGCGTTTAAAAACCTAACCTACAGATTTCTCCCTAATACTTTTCAATGGGATAGGTCACAAAATTACTTCCTTGCATAACCAGGATTCCATTTAAAATACTTTGCAAAGACTTATTTATTAATAAAACTGTTACTTATTGGATAACTTGCTATTAAAATTGTTACAGAATCCTATTGGGTTATTTGGAAGTTGGAGCTTATAGGTGTTTATGACCCTGCTATTGATGTGCCCATAACCTTCTTGAACACAAGCTGCTCATGTCTGTTTCACACTTAAAATGTCCACTAAATGTTGATTAGTCTCCCTTATAAACCATTTAAAAATAGAAGCATGTAGTATAAGTGTAACCTAAAATCATTAAGCCTACATGGTGTGCAAGTTAATAGTAGCAATGTTGAAAAGTTAGGGAGTGCATGAATTAAGGGAATCGGATTAACAACCTCTGTTCTTAGTACAGAACAGTGGAATTCCTATTGAGGTCAGGGATTTCCCATAGCATGTATTGAAGATTTTTCTCCTTTTAGGAATCTATTTATAAACAAGAGGTGACACAATGCAACTTCACAGGTGAGCTCAATTCTTTTTCCAGAGTAGGGCTATGCAAACTACAGCTCCAAATATTTATGCAAAGGAAGAACATCATGTATTCACATATGGAAAAGAAGTCCATGTTCCTGGTTGTTACTTCTGTGAAATGCATAGGTGTTCTGCTGATGTTAATGGAATTCTACTGTATTCTCTATACAATCAATCACAGCCACCTGCTTCTAAATCACCCCCTGAACTGAACTGAATTCAGTATAAGCAGTATGCCACTTCCACACAATTTCTTGCTGTTAAACTTGGAGGTAAATCACATTTATGTCCTTTCAAATCCATACCTGGTATAAATGAGATCTGAGTAAGACCCTTTGCCTGATTTTGCCTTGCCCTGAGTTGGCACTGCCATGTAACTTAATATTATTCTAAATACCCCTGATGTGTACTTTAGAAGTAAGTTTTATTCTGGAAATGACACTTGACTCCTAAGGAGACACCAGATTCTGTTGTCATTAGCAGGGTATTTAGACGGGCAGGAGCCAACTCTAGTCCAAAATATGATGTACTATGAAAACCTACAGAGCAGTGTGGGAAGACAAGTCCAACCTCCCAGGCAGAACAGACAATCAGCAGGCCTTTCTTATGCAAAGGGAAAAATCAGATAGATGGAAACCACAATAAATTGACAATGGTTCAAAGTGCTTTCTTTCAAAACAACTCTTGCAATTTCCAGCTGCCTCCCTTCTTTGTCACATCTCACTTCTCAGATAAACAGAAGAATTAGTCAGACACATACTCTGCATTTTCACTCATCACTCAGTGTCTGTACATGACCCCCAGCTCTTAAAAGCCCAACAATTAAGCAAATTCCAAAGAGGATTACAATTGAGAATCAGAGGGTATAACTGTGATTTAGCACGGAGTGCTGAGCACGACAAATAATTTCTGTGCCTAGACCTTACTTGTTCTGAAATGAGTTTCATTCAGAAGCACAGAATGGAGTCAGCCGTGGTCCAGTGCCAACTGTCAGGTGCAGCTTCTGCAGATCGGTTCTTGCAAGTGTGGCTGAGGCTGTATGACCCTCCTGAAGAACAAAGTGCCACCATTTTTATCAGCTTCTTGGTGTTGTGAGGGAATACAGAGACATGCACGTGCAAACCAAGCTCCCAGGTCATTTCCTTCTCCTTGGAAGAGCTTGACTGAAAGCATTGTGTTGTAGAAGGGAAGAACGAGGACATTGTGAGATGTGCTCAGGGTTCCTTGTTTATGTGTCTGGAGGAGACAGGAGATCTTGATACAACAAGCTTCCAAATGCGTAGTCTAAGTGTACAATAAAAGGGAAGAGTTTCTTGAATGTTATCCTGCTGTGAATTATTCTATGAGAAATTTGTCTTAGGTTTTCACTCCTACAGAAGCTGTTGAGTGTTTCATTGATTAATGAAGACATTTCTCACATCCAAAAGCAACATTAATAGCATGCACGTGTGTGTTTGCATATGTCTGTGTATTGAGTTGCCTTGGAAACAAGGAGAGACAGCTCCATGAACCAGGACATGCTTTCCATTTAAGGAACACTTGTGCTATTGTAAAAGCACATAGAAAAGTAGTCAAGTTCATTCATCCATTCTGTGAGGATCTTGCTACAGTGTACAGCTTGAGTGTGTGGATCCCATGTAAAGATGACAGAAAGCCACTTGGCATATTGACAGAAAGACACTGAACATATTGTTGAGAACAAATGAGTTGACGTTGGTGAAGTTGCTAATAAGGTGAGGAAAAAAATGTATGCAAGTTATACAAACCCTTGGCAATGCTCCAGGTGTACATTAAAGTCACTAAGATATGAAACAGGGCTAAAGTGTTCACATTGCAAAACAAAGCAGGTATTTTTACCTTATGTATTAGAGCAGCTGTTTCAGCATATTGGCCTCAAAGACAGTATGTTGAAACAGCTGTCCAAGTGTTTTGGAGGTTAATCTATTCAATTAATCATTGTGTATTTTCTTCAAATTATAATAATGTTTGTATCGTTCCTTGTGGGCGTGTGAACAAAATCTTAAGTATAAAGTTTTAGTCATCAGTGAAATGCCTGTCAGAACACCTTGTGTGAAAAGAAACTATGACTTCAAAGTGACACTGGGTCTTGAAGGGATGAACGTGTTGTCAATACAGATGCTGATCTCGGCAGCCAAATTCTGGTGGTTTTTTAAACACAAATTTCAGAGTAGAATCACTAACAAGATTGATTTGTGAGACACAAAAAGCCCGGACTTTTGTATGAAGTTCTGTGAAATAACTGAATAAGGACACTGTTAGCTGGTGTTTCTAAGTCATCTATGAGCTTCCACCTTGAGTAATCTGCCTGCTGCAATTTCATGAGATCCATCCTAAACTCTTGGGCCTCCAGCCCGGAGTGCAAAACAGCTCAACCATTTTGGTCCCTGATAAATGGCTGAGGACTGTCAGTGTACAGCTGCATGACAGCCTGAGTGTCTTGCTCTGGTGCCTTTGGACATTGAAGGCTCAGGATGGGGTGCAGAGTGGTTTGGTGTTTCCCATGGAGCTGCTGGAATTTGGACTTCAGCCCCCTTCCTGTGGTGCTGCAGAGACAAGGAGGACTTGCCACACAAGTAACACAGGTGTGGTTGTTGCAATACTCAAAAATAATCTTCAGTGAGACCTTGCCCTGCTCCCACCTCAGCTGAATTAATTTTGCAGCATTTTATGAACGAAATCCTAGAACCTCACACATTTTCTGCATACTCACTGTCATTGAGATGCAGACAGCCACTGTCAGAAAAATCCTCTGGCAACCCGTTTGACCAGAAAGAAATAAAAATCTAAACATAATTTCCAACCTTTCTAAATATCACTGCACATGTAAAAATAGCTAAATCTTTATATATTGTATCCCAGTCCACCTTTCATGTCAATGTTTTTTCAGTCAAATGTAGGGTTTCTGGCTTTGTTTACCCCAAGAGACCATGCAGAATAAATGGGAAGAGTTATCACAAAAGTTGATGGAATACAGACTACAGCAACTACGTAAAGTTATCTTTAATGGACTCTGAAGTCTTTTCCTCTGCACTAATTTTCCCAGAATTTAGGTTTATTCCCCTTTGGACTGAATAGCAATGCACGCTGGCATGAGGCTTTAACTCTAGGTTTGAGATTCTTGTCCAAGAAAGGAGAAAAAATAAACCAAACCAGAAATGCTGCTGCAGAGCAGGGAGGTGCTGCAAGCCATGGCTGCTCTCAGGTGGCTGCCTCCTTAAATGCTGCTGTGTCCAAGGTTGAGTCTGTCTCAGGCTGTTGTTGTTTCTCAGCCTCATCAGTGACACAGCTGACACTACCTGGCCAGGAAATAACATCATCTCTTCCACTCCTGTCACAACTTGTCATTAGGAAGAAGTAAGGTCATGATTTTATTCTGGGCTGTTCTTCGTAATAGCTTTTGTCACATTGCATTGTATGTGTGTACCAGAGTTAATTACAATGCTACTGGGAGAAAAATCCCAAACTGAATCAACAATAACTTGCACAACTGCCTTCATTGACAAAGAGGAAGCGGAACAGCATTAAAATGACAGGTTCTGTTGCATTTGACAGTGTAACTGGTGGGCAGGTAGCTGAATATCCATGTCTTTTAACACAAAAAAAATGAAAAGCATATAGAAAGGTGTTTTTGATGTAGTTACTATTGTCCTGTGACTTCAGAAGCTGGGCCCTGGTTGACCACTTCTGTCATATTGACCATGAAAAGACCAAACATCGGTCTTTCAAAACTAACTTGCAGTAACACAAGAGAAAGCTTTGATCACTTTGTTTTGCTTTTTGTTGGGGTGGCCTTATGATAATAATTTTTAGGCTTTTGGAAAATTCTTGCATCATAGCAAAGGAACAAAGATGCATGGGAACACAGTTTTTCTTTCAAGATCTAGTTTATCCTTTATCAGATGATTCCTGTTGTCTAGAAAAATTGAAAATGCAGTAGTTTAAATGAGACACTTAGTTCACCATGTTCTCACTAATTTGTTCATGTGAACGTTCTTATTCCTAGACCCAGGTTCAGCTTTTGGAGGTGAATACACTCACCTGGGTTTAGCATTTGTACCTTCATGGTGTGGATTTAAAATTAAACATGCTACAATTGGGACATGACCATTGATTTTATTCCGAAAGTGTTGTCCATAAAAAGCTTGAGAAGAGCTTGTTGAGGCTGTGCTGGGAGGAGATAATCCACCTTTGGGTCCAGGTTACAGCACATGCAGAGCTGAACTTCCTTTGCTGTGTTGCTGTTTATATTACAAAGTGGATATAAAGTGTTTGTGGTGTTTACATGAGAGAGTTTGTAATTTGATTTAGGTAAGACACTTCCTTTTTGAAGGAACA
>WEIV01013472.1:4535-18921 GCA_013390005.1 Calyptomena viridis | reverse complement strand
TGGCTGGGGTGAAACCACAACAAAAGGCTACAAGGAGTTCTGTGTTGTAGTTTCACAAACTAGAAACCACTGTTTACTCTGCAGTATTATTTCCACAGACATCAAGACATCTTCATGTAATTCAACTCTGATAATACCACTGGAAAAATAATTCAAAAAAACCCTTATAAAACAAAATCTCAACCTCCTCTGAAGGACTGGTTACCTTTAATGTAGTGCAGGAAGGCTATATACAGGAAAACTGCATTGAATCAGTTTCCCTTGTGTAAAGTTTCCCAAGAAAAGCAAGTAAAACCAACTTATTAGGGCCAAAAGCAGTGTTACCTCTATAAAAATAACTGCAGGACATGAACTAAAATCTAACTGAGCAGCTGGGGTGGGGCGTCAGGGGAGGGAATGGCATAGCACTGAGTTGGTGGGGTTCCATTCAAAAAAAAGAAAGCATTTTTGATTCATCTACATGCATGAGGAAACTTGTCAAAAATTTCATGGGAGAGCTTAGGCTTTTCCTGTCTACACCACAAAGTAAAATTCTTTTAAGTTGCATTTAGATTATCTTTTACACATAAGCACAAAAAATACTCCTTCACTGCAAATTTAGTAAGCTTTGCCTTGTGTAATCCTAGAATCAAATTGATTAAGAGTAAATTAAAATTTTAATATGCACTGTGCCATGACCTTCTACAATGGTTTGTCTTTTTATCACTCTAAATAACACTACATACAGAGTACACAAGGTTCTTTTAGTATTTTTTATATTATTTGAAGACAATGTACTTGTATTATGCGGTAATCAAAATTCAGCCTGTCTCACCACAATAAAGACTTTGTCAAGCATCAAAGTATGTGGAGTCAGTCAAATTTCTATTAAGAAAACCACCTGTCAGTCAAAGAATGTCACTGTCTAGAAATATTAAAAAAACAGTTATATTTAAAGGGTTCTAATCCATACAGAGGAAAGAATAATCAGCCACAAATATTTCCACATTTCTAGTATCCAGTTTCAAATGTGTATCTTTATGTGTATCAAGATGTTGCTTTGTACATCTTAGAATGCCTTTCTTAGTAAAAAGTTATTGAAATAGCTTTCTCAAGATATATATATGGATTGTCAAAAAAAAAAAAAAAAAAAAAAAAAAACNAAAAAAAAAAAAAAGAAAAAACTGGCAAGGAATAAAAGTCTAACCAGAATAGAAAGTACAGAACATAGCACTTTGACAAAAATACATTCAATTTCAGCATTTAATTGTGTTAGGAGCACCTACACACCTCATGAAAATAAATGATCTTCTGTAACTGCTCTGTGACCTGGAGCAGAAACCTCTTCTAATCCATTCGGCTGCACTAAAGGTGCTTAGCAAGGCCACATACTAGGCTTGAGCTGTAGATCTGATATATTAAGTGTTTGGAAAAAATTTTGCAAGCTGTACTTCAAGGAGCAGGCTCATGATAAAAATGAAGCCTCAACAAATTTCTACCACAAACAGTCTTCACTTGACACAGACTGGTATTTCATTCTGGAGCCATACCAAGACAATACAAACAACTGGCAAGTCCTTCAACACTAAGGCAAACAGCTGAGTTTTTATTACTCTTCCAAAAAGCATCAAGATACAATTTACAAGGCCACAATCCCTTCTTTTCAGATTTATCCCAAGAAGGGTGTAAAGAAAAACAATCTGCACACAGCTTTACAACATCTTTTAACATTTTCTTATTCTGAAGTAGTCGAGCTGGTTTGGGTGTCCAGCACACATCAGAGCAACTCTAAGAGTAACTAAGCTTTAGCATACACCAAGGTTTGGGATTTGGAGGGGTCTTTATCAACTTCTACCATGATACTGCCTTCCTGTTATTGCAACAGTCTTTTTCCAACCTACAGTAGTTCACATGTGATAAGTCAATCACTAAGCAGCTCTGTATCTTCTCTCTATTCAGAGGTAAGCATATACCTATTTGGGATTTTTTTCCTTCTAAAAAAAAGAAGCATTTAGTCATTAAAAATGGATAGCACAAAAATTATGTTCCAAGCACGTTACAGCAATTTTACGACTCCTCCTCAGCTAAAAGGAGCAGCAGGAGCCTTCACAGATTCTGACTGTGTCACCAGCACCTGCCGTGTTTTGTTCCAGGTCAATCCAAGGACTTACTACTCCATTTCTGAGCAGTGTCACACCACCACTGCTAGTAGGGAAGGCAGTCCAGGAGAAACAATCTCGATGATTTCTTGAACCACATCAGTTGGCTTGAGTGACAATTGTACCCTATTTTCTCAACACTTTAATCATGGGAATGTTCTGAAAGAACATTCAGAAGCTATGAAAAGCTCCAAGAATTTTTGCTCTTACATGTTGTTTTGGGATAGTTTTACATTTTAAACAAGTCAGTATTTTGAATCTCTTACAATAAATACATTGTACTGCTTGAAGTGGAAGCTTCCATTTTATTAATAAATATGATGGTTTTCAGAGAAAGATGGGTGAAACTATATCATCCAAATCCCCGTATTTCACCATAAAAGAATATAGAAATACTTCAAGTTAAGCTATTTCATCCTGATCCTAGCATGACCTAACTTCTCCAACTATTTCTAGTTACAATTTCAATCTCAATGGAAATAGGTTATATTATTTTCCAGAAATAGCCTGACAGTTTCACTACTAGACTTCAGACACATCATAGGTTTTAGCATATGTAGAAAAGACAACTGGCAGTCTTTCTTCTTCCCTACATTCCCCCTAAGGTCAAAACAGAGATATTTTCTTCCACTCCTTAAGGACACAAAATTTAGTTGTCCCTTTGCCCCCACTGCATCTTTTACACCTAGCTGCACACTTCATGCATATTTAAAAGACGAAGGTTTTCTAACATTGCAGGTATGTCTGCAAATATAGTAGGAATATGATATGATCAGGTGTTTATATTGTTAGAAAGAAATGTACTATGTTGACTACAACTATTATCAAAAAGAAGAAACACAACAAAGGGGAAGTTCCTGAAGAGCAACTTGGAAAAATTTTACATGCAATTTTGAAACGGCTTTTTTTGTAACTGCCTTCAAAGTTTATTTTTTATAAATGCCTGATCATGTGGGCTAGAACTGGAGCTATTAGGCATCTGGGGCCAAGTCAAAGACAGCCATTCAAAGTCTCCAGCAGCCTACAAATGCTAGACTGAATTCAAGCTGTTTCCTCAACTCTGTCTTTCTGCACAACAGAGAAGCAGGTCATGAAGCAAGCCTCCACTTTAACTTCATTATCAATCTGTCAAACTGAAAACCTTTTTGTCACACAGGTTTCCAAAAACTTTGGGGACTGGAGGAGCACTCCTGTGTATGGGAAAAAAAAAAAAAAAAAAACACCAAACAAAAAGGTTCATACATAAACCTGTGGCTGCATTTGAGAAACATACAACCCAGTAAAAACAGCAAATTATGACTACAAAATCTTGCAAAAAGTTGCTTTTCTTCAAACAGTTAAAAGCTATCCAGTATTTCACTATATCATCTTTTCTTATGCTATCTTTCTTGTTCTTAGACAGATCTTCAAGCACACCTCCAGAGTTCAGTTTACATGTGATCCTACAAAATCTACTTCATGCACGCTGCTTTGAAAACTAGAATATGCCACCTACTGACAATTTAATAAATTGAAAGTTTATCCATCACTAAAGGGACAAATTCCAGCCAAGTCCTTCAGATTGCATTTCAGCATCTAGTATACAAATGTTACAAATAAGTTACAAATCACAAGATAACTAACAACAAACCAAAAAGCTATAAATAGCGCTATACTGTAAGTTCTGTTCAGTGCAACTCTCCGAACTTTAGTCAAACTGGTCTTCATTCTCTGCTGATATTTTATTATGTTATGAAAAGGAATAAAACATCACCTATCCCCCACTTAGTGTCAGGCTTCTAAAACAACAAATAGCTGCAGTTACCCAACTGAACCTAAAGGACTGCTTGAAAGACTTCGTTATAGTGGAAGAGTTGAAACATACTTTACTCCTGTATTTTAAGAGTATAGTACCTATGTTTTAGTAGCCACATTGTTACTAATTAACATATACATGTTGCTTAACACCGCAGTAGCTCAGCTGCGCTTCCGCATAAGCTCAATTTCAGTGTAAGTGTACCTTTCAAAGCAGGTTTCCCTAACTGTGTTTTTAAGGTCTGGCTATCATAAGGATAGTTTCCACTTCCACAATTCGTTAACATGAGACTGCCGAGAAGTAGTTTGATCCAGAGAACAGATCGTTTATACGCCTAATCTGCCGCACTAGGTAACCACACTGGAACTAGTGGAGCACGTAAATGGAGCACCTTGAATCCCTGGAGGAGAGTAAAGCTCAGCCGGCGAAGCTGCACGCCCCGCTCTGTGCAGGCAGCGACCTTCCTGACCTTTCCCCGCGCCACCGCGGGCCTCTCTGTTACCTGCAGCCGCGCAAACTCCTGCTGCCTGTTCAGGCTGTCGTTCATGGCCTTCGAGAAGAGGAACCCCATCCTGCTCTGGACCGCAGAAGACACGACACACGTGACGCCGGTGCCTCAGGAAAGGCGGGCGAGGAGGCGGAAAGACTCCCGGGAGCAGCTTGCCCCGGGTCCCGCCCCGCGGGCACTGGCCTCCGCTCCCACAACTTTTTTTTCTTCTTTTTTTTTGGCGTGTGTTCAGAAACTGCCTCGGGAAACTTGGAGGAACTCTTCCCACATAAATGTGCACACAGGCCCTGGCAGGCTCACAATTGGGCGTGACGTATCCAAGTACTAAGTATAAATCGGCAAAGAAAGGAATTAAAAATGCCTTTGGCGCTTCTTGCTCTGCCTTTTTATCATGTGTCAGAATGTTTTCATGGTATCATCATCTGTAATTAAAGGCTGGCTTTGATATCCAAAGAAATTAAATTTTCATAGTTAAAAAAGTGTTGAGTCAGAAATTACACTCTGTCCATTGGATTTTAAAACTGTGATACAAATAAGGGGTAGATTTCCCACAATTCTTTTGGCGTGCAAAAAAATCTCATTATAGTTTCAAACTGGAGTCTTTGAGGATATACAGAAGCTCAAACACCACCTCACAGAGGAATCTGACATCTCGTTTTACCACAAGAATTAATGTTTTTCCAGAGTCTTCTCGTTCAAGATTCAGATGTACTGAGTATGAATTTTGAATACTTATGTCTGCTGATGTCTTGACCTGTGAACGTTCTTGTTAATACTTATTTCTAAATGCAAACATTTTTAAAAGGTCTGAGAAGACAACCATCTTCCCATTTTTCCTCCTTCTCTTTTTTTTTTTTTTTTTTATTTTCCCCCCCCTCTTCTTACTTGCACAGCAAAAATGAGAGAAAAGTAAGTAAAAAAATAATATTTTTACTATTATGGAAAATTTCTTAACATTTTTACTTCAGGTCTTTCCAAGAACTTGAACTTTTTTAATTGGTATTTTGAAAAAGCCTTTGACTTTTTAAAGTATTAAAAAAGTATTTAATTTCTCCCCCGAGTCTTAGAAGCAGCAGAGCTCCAGGACAAATTTCTTGCTATACTCCCGCTCCGCGCAAGATGGCAGTACTGCACTGGCAGCCACTGACAGATACTGCTTTAATCAGACTTCATCAGAGAAAGTTGTGATTGATGTGTCTCTCACTGATAAATTTGTGAGAATGTAATTTTCCTTCAAAGCAGGTTACCGAAGACACCATCCACCTCTACCCACTGAGCCTCTTGCAACCAAACAAACCATTCTGGTCTGTCCAAACTTCTTCTCTTGAGCAGAAACGTGTTTCAGAGTGCAGTAGACTCGTATACTGCAGCTCTTGTAGACCTCTGTATTGCAGAGGTCTGGCTTCTGTGGAGAGGTTAACATAATGGGACAGAAGAGTTCAATAATACAAGAGCAGAGAATGGGGAGTGGTGGGGCAGGAACCATGGCTGCTTGCCAGGGAAATGGGATTAGTTTCTGAAGAAAGGATTGAGGATTTAGGAAGTGGTACAGAAAATGGAGACTATTTTTGATCAGGCATAAGAAGTCACTGTGGTTTATGCATATGGAGGGGAGACAGTTTGAGCTGCACCAGACTGCAGACACTGGGGAGGAGCCTGTTTGTAACAGGGGCTGCAGATCTTGTCTCTCCTTGCTGATACCTGCTTGCTGCTCCAGACATGAGCTGAATGATATGATTTCACTCATACTGTCAATATTAATGGCACCACACTGGGGAACATTTCCTGTCCTGTTCCAGTTCCCAGTCTGTCAGGTTATCATATGGAGAAAACAGAAAAAAATCAGACAGCATTGCATATTGCATGGTGCTGTTAAATTGCTGGCATTTCTGAAGACAGACAGTATTTCATTAGTCCAGATAGGTACAGGAATCGCTGCCATTACAGAAGACCCATGTGCAGTCATGAAGACATTTTGTAGTAATGCCAAGCTGGCAGCCATTAGCCAGGCAGTTATTAAAAGATGTATTTTCTGCACTAAAAGTTGGTCCTAAAATAATTAGGTCTTGGAAATTTTGGATGTGGTACTTAACCAAAAAAAGTTGAGTAAAATAAATATGGAAATGATTATAACTTGTGCCAATGCAACTGTTTATTGGATAAGTTAAATATGATTTTTACATGACAAGGAAGAAGAAGGAACATAGAATAAGAACAAAAAGAAATGTTTGAAAGCTAGCATTCTTCCTCTTATCTTTCTATGTTGTGCACTTGGATGCATCAGTTTGAATTTTGCCATAATGACTTGGGTATAAAACAATTCATTATCTCTTCAGTTTCATAATCCAGATTAAGAAAAAAGCATATCATGCTAAAGATAGCCTGTAGAATTTGTATCTGGAAAATAGTTTATATCTGTATCAGCCTGCCTAATTGATTCCAATTAACTGGAAAGATTATCTACAAAATTAAATTCCAAAATCTATCAATCAAAATAGTTAAATAGTTTGAAAGACATAAGGATCAATGTCCTAAATTCTTAGCATTTAGCAAGCCAATTTCCTTGTTTCACCATAGCATATTTACTTGAGTATGCCAGAAGTGTACTGACTGTAAACACAAATGTAAGAGTAAGGCATTTTTAACCCCATGATAATAACTTGTGACAATAACAATTTTTTTACTTTAGGAATGAATGTTCAGGAAAAAAATCCAGATTTCTAATATCTTATGTTAATGAAAAAAAAAAGGATTATTGCTTCCATGAAGATTTTTATGGCTTGTTTTATTATTCAAATTCTGAAAATAAGATATATTTAGATACATGAATTTTGAAAGTCCAAGCACTTACACAGAAAAAGATAGACCTTTAGCTGTGACACTGCATTTTTTTTTTCTGTAGGGGGAGGCCCTATGTTATCTAGTCTTAGTTAGCTAAGACATTTATCATAAACTAGGAGCTTCCTCTTCATTCTGGGAGTCTTTTTGTAGTCATTTTTTGTTCTTCCTGGAAAGAAACTTCTCAGTCTGGTCTGTTTTGTCTGGTTTTGTGACCGTTTCATAACTTTATGTACACTACCTAGCTGTGAAAGTAAATTTGTCATTTACAAATGTCATGTTTATTGCCAAATTATTTGAAGCTTATTAAAATATGAGCTTATTCTGAGTTCTTTATTTTGGTCCACACCTACCTTGAGGCCTCTGTGCTTCTCTCCACTTGTGGAGATGGGTTTCTCTTGGGCTTATATCCCCTGTGAAGGGCCTGGGAGCAGCTGTGACAGCAGCCACTGTGTCTCCAGGGGTGTGTGTGTGGGGAGTGTGTATTGCATACCCTAACGTTCTGCATCCTTCCTTCTAAGGCACTCGTGTTATGTGGTTTGGAAGACTGGAACACATCAAACCCACTTTTGTCAAACACCTCCACAGCAATGTGCTGCATTGATCACAGGCTTAAGAACTGACAGTATTTACAACATAAAAACTACAGATAGCTGAGCAAAGGTGATTTAAAGATGATAAGGAGAAGAACTGAGGCAGCCAGACAGGCAACGCTCAGTTGCAATACTCAGTCATAACTGAGTATAACTGTGCATAACCAGGTGCATTCTCTTGAAGAGAATTGTGCAGCTTGGAACTTTGGAGGCTCCAGACACAGAGAACCACCAGAGACTCCCAATGAAGACTCTCAAGGACCTCATATATACATATATGCTAGTAAGTGCTGGAAAATGTCATGAATATGTAACAGGAATGCAGAGGAATGAAAAATTAATAATCACGCAATGTAAAATATAAGCTGTAGCTTATATTTTAGTTGCACCTCTGTGCGCACTTTGGTGAAATGATTCCCAGGACAGTTTGAGTACTGTGACCATGGAGAGCATTGTAATAACAAAGGAATGCCTGCTTCTAAAACCCCCTCAAACTGAGTCTTAGAAGTTTCTTTTAAGCGCTGCTTTTAGGCAACAGTATCAACAGTCCACAGTTTCCAGGTAGGAATTCAAGTGGCTTCTCAACCACCTGCTGGCTTATGGCCCATAAAACCATTAATTACATATTGCAGGTTGCAGTACCTGATTCTTAGGGCAGAGCACATAGACACATTTGAGTGTCCTTCCTGATGTTTAGGGTATAGAAACCATGAGTGTCCTTCCCCTTCTTCAGTATGCACCTCTGCCACCTGCATGCTGCCATGGGTTACAAATTTGTATTTACTTTAGATTCCACTTTGTAAATATACTCACTAGTAAACTGTTCTCACAATGACTTCTTGGTTCTTTGGTAATACCCTGAGTAATATGCTTAGTTTAGGGTTGGTTTCTTCTGGAAAAGTTATGGCAGAGCTCTTGTTAGGTTATGTTTCATAACATAAGAAGCGTTATCACAGAAAAGTAATTCTACACCACACTGTATTCCCGAATTGTATTATCACGTTATTAAATTGAAGTTTTATCCCCCAGCAGGATCCTCCAGTGGAAAGAATCAAAGCTAGTTAAGTTGGATTGCTTCTTTGTCTCTGGAGAAGCAGGAATAGTTCCTGGACTTTACAGGTATCCCAGATGCTGTGTCATTTCCAGACAAATTTCCAGTCCTTTGACACAGTTATCTGCCACCTAAGTAGCAAGTCATCCGTCTGGGAAGTGAAGATTACGATTTCACCACGTTAAAAAGAAATTAAAGACGAAGGCATGCAGCCAGGTGTCCGAGAGATGAGCCATGCTGCTCCCTCCCAGCACGGCTCTTCCGGACAAGCAAAGGGAACAAGCAGGGGGGCGGCGTCCGTGGTAGGTTTGATTTTGTTTTCTACGGCCTTCGGCTCTTTAGATTGAAGAAATTGGCCGGGTTCCCTGTTCCGCCCTGGCCGAAGCGTTGGGAAACGCGAAATGTAGAAACACGGCGCCGGGGCTTTTCGGGACGACTTTCCGCGAAGGGCCGCCGCCGGCAGGAGTTCCCTGCGTAGGCACCGCCGNGGGCTGCATCCCGCCGTGAGGCGAACACGGGGGCATTTGCTTTGCTGGGGAATGCCCGGTGACAGGCAGGACTGAAAACAGGTGTCTAAGAAACTTGTTGCAGAACAGGTAAAAAACCCCAAACCCTACCAGCCGCAGTATTTAACTGTACAATGTGTTTGTGTGCTTGTAGATATATGTGTGTATGCATATAGGAGTGTGCGTATAAGATAAAATTAAACAAACAAAAAACCCACCTGTCCTGGTCTTTTATTGCTACTAAACACTTAAATGGAAAAAGCAACTCCATGACCTCAAGGCAAGTGATAAAATAGCGGAAACTAAATTCCTAACATAGAAAGGTACATCAGTGGCTTCTGTGGTCTCACAGTCTTTTACAAATGTGTTTCAGTTTCTCTTTGTTGCACTTTTTTTTTTTTTTCCCTGAGACAATATCATTAAGCCTATTTCTAAGCGCAGAAAAAAAATCAGTGGAAATTACCACTCATCAGTCTCACCTGTTGTGGAAATCCAGCCCCCCCAAGCTCCTAAAGTAATTTCAGGTTGTTAGAACCTGAATGTTACATTGAACTATTTTATATACCAGTCTTTCCATGTTCATCTCACACATCAAGTGAAAAGGTTAACACTAACCAGTTTTGTGTATTACGTGTTTTTGCTTCCATGACAGGTACTGTGAGTGGGCTGTCAAGTGGAAAGAAGATAACACTGAAAACTTTTAAGTGGTCATTTCACAGTATTTTAACTCTTCTGAGAATCTCAACACTTTTTTGAGATACACAAAAAAAAAATCTATATAAGCTTGTACTGAAGCATACATTTGAAGTTGTATTTTGTGCACCTGGTTCTCCCACTACAGTTCACAAGTTAATGTGAGTACATTCTTTTTCTTCTAATATCCATTTTCTTTTCCTGTATTTTTAAATGACTTCTAGAACCAAGAAAATGAAAAAGACAGTGCTCACATGTAGCTTTGATCAGACTACATGTTTCTTAAAATGCCTGTGGCATTTTATGTACTAGTTTTCCCATCATTTGTCTCTAGTTACACTAAATCACTGTTAACAATACAGAATTTTCCCTAGTGGGGAATTTTCCAATAATGAGGAAGTTTCTTAAAGAAGTAGGTGGAGTTAAACCAACATTTAAGTGCTTTCACATGATATCTTTTGACAAATAGTTCTTTTTTCCTGCCTCCTTCATTTAATTGTGAGGGAAACATACAGCAGAAATACTGAAGAGTGTTTTGCACAGTGAATGTATTTTGCTTTTATAAAACCATTTGTCACAGATCTTGAAAGCTTCCAGGAGGAGAGAAGGAACATCGTGGTAGATTCTGTAAGAAAAATAGCAAGCAGATAGATTTGGTAAGGAGTTTTGATTGGCATCAAGGTCTGAAACTGCTTCAACCCATCCAGTCACAGGATTCTTCAGGGTGAAAGAGGAAAAGGTTCTGTAATGGTTATTGCAGTGGTTTGCTTTTTTTAAAAGCACATCTGGATTTGACCTGGACCTATTTTTTTCTCCCTGGAAGTGAAAAATTGAGGACAGCAGCAGACTTTCTCGGTCTTGAGGACATTTGTAAGTACTAGTCATATTTATTTTGTGTTTTGTAAGGCTCGTTTTCCTCTACAGTGGGAGAAAGCACACTTAATTAAAGTTCAGCAATTGCAGGACATAAACATGGGTCTTAGAACCATAAAAGCTATCTTGTTGTCATCCATTCAGGAGTTAATCAGAACACCTTTCCTGGAGTTCATGCTGACAGTCAGAATTTCTGACAAAAAGGTGGATATGAGTTACATGCATGGGTATGGGTATCATGAGTGTAGTGCACATGCTGTTTGTTCCAAGCAGTCTACTGATTTGAGCAGTCTACTTTGTTCTTTCCTCTACAGCTTCTATTTAAAAAAAAAAAAATTAAAAAATGTATAAAGTATTTTGGGTCTGAGTGTGCTACAACTCTGCTCACTCCAACACGGGGAATGCACACCAATACCTGTCAGTTTTAGTGACTTGTTCTTCTGCAGGCTTTTCCCACAGTAAGTGTGATCATAGCATACCTGTGAGATCAGTAGGCCTTTATCTTGTTTGAGAACCTGTACTTTGGAGCTTAGTTGGTGGTCTAGACTGCTTGTTACTCAAGCAGTGGCATCATGATGGAGGAATTCCAATGCATGCACACCACCAGAAACTCTTGGGGACCCATAGAATTAGGGAGCAATTTGCTAGTGCTTTCATGGACATCACTTACGGCTTAGGAATGAATTTGGTACCTAATCACATTAAGAAGTCTAGGATTTATCAATGAATCATACTTTTAACCCTAAGAATCTTTGTAGTTTTTCTGCTCCTCTTAGCAGAACATGCTTTTGTAATTGCTGATGTCTGCCTGACAATGTGTCAGATTAACTCCCTTTCTCAGCTCCATATGTTTTGCCTTCTGCAAACCAGCAGTTGGGATCAGACAGCAGCAATCTGAGGAAAAGAATTCTAGTGAGGAGTCTAATTCCCTGAAGCAACAACACTGTAAAGGCACATGTCTTATGATTCTGGACAATCTTGTTGCTTCATTATCATCTTAAAGTTGACAATCAGAGAAAGAAGGACAAACATCTTATCAAAAATGTTTTTAATTAAGAGTCACAGTCCAGATAGAATTTCATCAGTTAGGAAGTGTGATGGGTATTGCAGTTGTTTAAATTCTTAAGCAAATTCTAAAACTACCACTAGAAAACAGTTGGAAGGCAATCTTTCCTTATTTTTGTGGCTGTCTGGGTACCCAAAATCAGGACTTTATTCATATATAATTCCATAGTTCTCTGTATTCATGAAAGATTTCCATTACAATGGATCTGGATTTTTCTTGACAGTAATTTGAAAAATTATTGCAGTGCTGGATACTAGTATTGTTCTGACTTAAAATACACACCTACCAAAAGCAGTGGGTGTGTGAAAGTTAAGTGTATGAATTAATAAGCATTTTATAATGTCAAAGTGTTGTGTAGGAGTATAAAACCTTTGTCAGTAAAGAGGGGAAAAAACTTCTGACAGAAAACTGAAATAATTTACATGTTCAGAGGTAAAGCAGCAGAAATTCAAGAAAATAGATTCTGCTTGTAGGCTGACTGTTTTTGTCACTGTCTTATGAAGGCACTATTGGGCAAATACATGTTAAGGGATTAACTACTGCTTGAACTATTTTCACAATATGTGTAGTTTTGTGAGCCTTGTGATAAGTACTGAGAGACCACGGTAAAAAGCAGTGTGCATTCACATTATATTAAAATAAGCAGACAGGTGGGGAAGAACCAAGTTCTGTTTTCTCCACTGAATGCATATAGAAAATGCCTTCATTTTCCTTATGAGGAGCAACACTTCCTACTACAGTTAGGAGAACAATTGGGTAACTGTAAGTACTTATTTACTATTTGACAGATAGTGATAAAAAATATATTTTGACACAATGAAGAACAGATGTTTAAAGCAAATAAAATAAGATGTTTTTCTTGGACCCATGCAGGAAGCTTTCTGCCTGATTATCTTCTGGGTGCAATTTTGTCCTAGACAATTTTGACTAGAGTGGAATTCAGTGCCTTCTGCCTAGTTCTTTGTGTGGACAGACTATAAAGTACATTTTATAGTGCAAGTTAAAAAATGAGAAGGTATTTATATTTATCTATTATTTTCTAACTGTAGGTTCCATCTACCTTATGGAAAGGCCTTTGCTTTTGTATATATTTTTAATCTACTGGAATTTCCTAAATGGTAAGAAGCCAAGTCACAAGTAAGCAGTAGAACTGTGTAAGTGTTTTTCTTTCCACATATGAGAACAGAAATGTAAATTCCTCAGTTTTCCTCCAGGTGCTAGCACTTGGTGGTTTTTTCTTAATGTTTTAAATAAAAAGGTCTTAACATTTTATATTAAACTAGATATATGTGTTTTGATACAGGGCCAGGTTGAAATCCCTGCCAGTGATCCAGCATACACACTATTTCAGACAAGGCATCATTTGCATTACATAAAAGGTTTTATTGGCACTGTCAAACCTGGGAATTGTTGCATATTCTTTAGCACTGTGTGTAAAAACAAAACCATTTTGTATCAACAGAACATTCCCATCCAAGGCACTAACAATTACTTGTNCTACACTGTGGAACATGGGAACAATGTAACCATGGAATGCACGTTTCCAGTGAACGGGAAATTAAAGTTTAGAGATTTAAGTGTCAGCTGGGAAAAGAAAGATGAGTTAAAGAAGCAGGTTTATGTACTTCTCAAAGGAGAGGAAGACTTCAAAAGTCAGCACAGTGACTTTAAGGGAAGAATAAAATTGTTGAAAGAGAATCTGAACTTAGGACAGTCTCTCCTTCAGATCACTGATGTGAAGCTCAGAGATGCAGGGTTTTACCGCTGCCTTATTGGCTATGGGGGAGCTGACTACAAGACAATCCACCTGAAAGTTAAGGGTGAGTGTGCCGCCACCAGAGGTTCAATTACTGCCTGATACTCTTAAAAGATTTGAGAGGAGACCATGAAGTACATCTGCATTGCCGGTTAAAGAAACCTCTCCAGAGACAGGAGTTGTGTGATGGTGCTTGCATAGCTTTTTAACTTGGTGTTTCTATTTAGGTTGAATCCATGTTCTGTCCTTTATCTCCCCAATGAGGAATGGAGTTGCAAAACCATTTAGACAGTACAAAGACCATAAAGCTACTGCACTTTGCTAAACCACATCAAAATTGTAATAAATCTTGTATGTCCCGTTACTGACACAATAGTGATATTTATTTTTCCTATCAAGGGTATTATTTGCAAAATCCAAGCTGAAACTTGACTCCAGGGGCTGGGGATAAAGAAAAGGTGTATTATATTTAATATATACTGTTCTTCTAGCTTCCAACTAGTAATCATTTTCTTCTATTTGTTTAGCTCCTTACAGAACTATAACCCAAAAAGTGGTGAGCACAGGAC
>WEIV01013465.1:405141-448249 GCA_013390005.1 Calyptomena viridis | reverse complement strand
CCCCAGCCTCTCTAAGAACTGCTTATGATACTGCCAGTAAAACTGAAATTACCATGCATGGTTTTTTCTACTTACTGTTTTCACCCTTCTGGTCCCTCTGACACCTGTGGTCCTCTCCCTTTACCACCACTCTTAAAATGTTCAAATTTTAAAATAACACAAATCCTTTTTATGTGTGTTTGTAACACGAATAGACCTAGAATTGTGTAGTGGCTTTCTTATTTGACTTGAGAACTGAAACAGAAGGCAGACACCATAATGAGGAGCATACAGTTGAAACAGAAATAATAATGTGTAGCAGCTCAAATTTATACCACACTTTTGGTGTATATTGGCTTTTATAAGTAATTCTGTCTTACTGAAAAACACCAGTTGCATTTTAAAAATAACTGCGATTCTAGTACAAGGTCCTAAAATACATGTAATTAGTTGGCTTGATTTGTCCTCAAATCCTAATATTTAAAGACTGCTTCCTGACTTTCTCCAGCTGCATAGATGAGAACTGAAAATAACCTCAAATTTCCAAAGAGTGACCAATCCTTTCCATTACTTTGTGCTGTTAGAAAGAGGTCCATTCCTAAACAAACAAAAAGAGAAAAGTCAGTGCTTAATATCTTCAGTAGTCATTGCTGACAGGGAATCAGAGAATCATGCATTTGATCTCAATAGAAGCATCATAAATGTGGGCTGTTTATAATGTTTGATATCTGTGTTTCAGTAATAATAATAGGCTTTAAATGTATTATGGGATAAAAGCCAGAAATTTGCGAATTGTCCTCCAGATCTTTCATCCAAAGCCACAGCTGGTCAAATTCAAACAAGTTCATGCTGGCTGTTCCTGCACTGCTCAGTATGACATGGTACTCAGAGTTTTTAATGTTAGTGTTCAGAGACAGTCTGTGTGCACCTCTGTGCTCGAGGTCTGCAAAGCTTGTAGAGATCACAGAACAGTGCTGAGTGAAACCTCTACAGGAACAGGGTACCCCACAAGCATTTTGGGTTTATTGTCTCTGTCTTCCTCTATTGCAGCATCCATGACATATGCAATCCCACCTGCAAACTTTTTCCTTCCCACTTTTCATAGGCCACACAAAACAATTGGGGAAGGTTTTTTGGTTTGTTTCTCACCTGAGGGACTATCCTGTAATGCACCAAGTAAGTTGTCTCCAGGACAAACTTATTAGTGGCCATGCTGCAAAAGATGGGGCCCGGGCACAAGGCTGGAGAAACCTTTCTGGTTTGACCACTTCTGGGAAGGGTTCTGCTCAGGTTATTGACTATGGAGGTGCTGAGCTAGACTTGATGACTCTGCAGGTATCTTTCAGAGGTCCAGTTTTTGCTAGGTCCATTCTTTTCTCTTTTCTCTGATGTCCATTCTTTTCTTTTCCCTCTCTCCTAGCATTCGCTCTTCTCCAGCGTTCTGTCCAACTCTTGAGGAACTTGGCTACTTTTTCCTTTCAGTTCTGAACCCTGTGTCCAAACTTTATGAAACGATAGGCTAGAGGGAATCCACACCAAGATGCCACTGCCATTCCCAGTCATAAGCTCATAAAGTGAGGGGTTCTTAGGGCTGGTACAATGTCTGTCCCGACATTTCTTCCAGGGAACTATGACCTACATTCAACCCGGCTTCCCATTTCTTCCTGGACTTCAGAACATTCACTTCCAGGAATTTCCCTCCTTAATGATTATATGATGGTAATATCTCCTCAGCAAGACTGATCCTTGAGCTCATGTTCCTTATTACATGAGCCTTACTTGTTCTTTCCAACAGGAGGGTGGCAAGTCATGGCTGCATCTGCCTTCCCCTAAACAAGCTTCTTTCTGCAGTAGGGGCTGAAAATGTGCTCTCCAGCTGCTATGCCAATGTGCTCCACAGCTGCCAAGTCTTGAGCTCAGGAAGCTTTGGGATCCAGCAGTTGTGCTTAAACCTTTCCCACCAACAAAGAGCATGAATCAAACTATTTTGAATTTTTATTGAGCAGCATTAATGAACTATTTCTTAATTTGATGGATTTGTGTGAGCTTTATAAATACACACACACATACTGTACATCTGTATTGCCCGGTATCCACTGCAAGGCTTGTCCAACAAAGAAGTGGTATTTTTCTCATATCAAACTATCTGGTTACTCAGAAGGTAAACAAAAACTTAATTCTTGCTATCTAGTGGCAAAAGAGCTGAATTGCATTCTACCAAGCAGGCTGTGTGTAGATATTTAAAACACACACTGATTTTACACCTCTGATAGAAAAGCTATTTTACTTTGTTTTCACTTATCAAGCACCTGAGCTGCTGTGAGTGCTTGTATGCCCATCTGGCCTGTCTAAACATGAAAACAAATACATGATCCTTAACATTTCCTGCCTGCTAAGTCATAGCATTTCACAAAACAGGGCCTAAAGGCAGCATAGATTGCCAAGGAACCACAGCGAAGGGAAGGAAAATAATCTTGATAAGCTGCTGTTTAATTGGTTAATAAATGAGAGCTAAAATGTAAGAGGAAATGTTTAAAAGAACAAACTGCAGCAAGAGACTTCTGGCAGGGCTACAGAGGGAAATCACATAATGCTCTCTGAAGTTTGCAGACACTGGGAAAGATCCACAATTTCTTGTCCACGTGAAGTGGAGACAGGAAACACCAGACTGATCATCTTCAGCAACTCTTAAAAAATAAAGACTGTATTTTACCTACACCCCATTTCCACAGAAAGACTTGGTGCTGCTGTGGTGGTGTATCAAGCTGTATGTAATCAATTTCTCTGTCTTGCTTTGAGTTGTGTGTGATGTCATTCTCTTTCTTTCAGCTGCACTGAAAACCCATGTGGTTTGGCTCCACTGGGAGTCTCTTCTGCAGCCACCCTGCCAGTTGCTGATGCTGCTTTAAATGCAGTTGGTTAGATCAGCCTCAAGGAGGTTTAGATCAGCAGGTCCTTAAAGCAGGTATGAAGCCTGGGGGCTGGCTGTGTTAAGGCTCCCAGAACTCAAGTTCTGGGTTGGATGTAGGCAATAGCAGGAAAATATTCCTGCATTCTGCCCTCTCTTTGTGATATTATTTCCTGCCTGTGATGTTTTCCCAAACCCCTTTGTTTCTCTTTTCTGTACTTTCGCACTTTGCCTCCATCTTTTTTCCCATGGAAATGAATTAGGACCTGAAGTCTTTTTTTACATATTTGATCATATGCATCACCAGGATTATTTTTAAGCCATTTTTTTAAATTTATGCCTGGGTTTCCCCAGTTTTCGAAGTAATTTTCTCAACTGTAAACCACTAACCACTTTCAAAGTCTTTTTGGTTGCTATTATTTCTTCAGCATCCGTAATGAAATTTTGTCACACTACTGTCTGTATCATTTTTTCTCCTTATCCTCTATCCCTGACAGTTGCCTAGGTGGCATGGATGTGGCTTATCCATCCTTCAATTAGTAATGATTGAATGGAATAGGGAATGCTTTTACAGGGTTGCACAAATGCTGTATGATCATTTTGTTTCATCTTTTATACAGAAGTTTATTTGTAATTCCACTTCCATCCTGAAGATGAAATTAATTTTAAGCAATCCTGGCAATAGTTTCTGCATATTTTGCTTATTCCTTAGTACAAGCACTTTAGTAATGAACACTGGTTACTCTTGTCTAAATAAGTGATGACTGAAGAAAGAATGTTTTTCTGTGTGTCACATGCTTCCAGATGCACCTTCCCATCCTTCCGATACCTGTGTGCTGTGGCTACTATTAGCAAAACCCCTTTTAACATCATCTAAATTGCTTGGTAGTTGCGCCTTTAGGAAGAGAATAATGTGTCAGTTGAGAAGACTGTGGCAGGTGGATGTTTAGGAAGAAGGCTTTGGTGGTGTGCAGGAGATGAATGCTATTTGTCTAGCTGTATGACTCATAAGAGGCAGGCTTTCTTTGTACACTTTGAAAGTGCCAAAATAGGGGCAACAGTACAGACTGGCTTCTTTTATCTCAAGCTTTGTGGCTCCCTCATAATGCTTAGACTTTATTATCAGAACAAAGGCGGTGTTCTGGGAGCTGTGGCTGACGCACACCTCTTCCTCTAAACGTTCCCTCATTTGCTTTTAAGTTNAATGTGTCAGTTGAGAAGACTGTGGCAGGTGGATGTTTAGGAAGAAGGCTTTGGTGGTGTGCAGGAGATGAATGCTATTTGTCTAGCTGTATGACTCATAAGAGGCAGGCTTTCTTTGTACACTTTGAAAGTGCCAAAATAGGGGCAACAGTACAGACTGGCTTCTTTTATCTCAAGCTTTGTGGCTCCCTCATAATGCTTAGACTTTATTATCAGAACAAAGGCTGTGGCTGATGCACACCTCTTCCTCTAAACTTTCCCTGATTTGCTTTTAAGGTTAACATCTGTTGACCACTCTTCTCGCTTAGGTATGACTCACTCTCACCTAATTCATATCCCCAGGAAGGGAAGCTTAAAGATTACTTTAAGGGAAGTAGAGAAATAATTTCATTGCGAAAGGCAGGGGGAAACTTGGTGAAGCAGGACTATTTATTCTTATCTATTGAATCTTGCTGCCTAATTGATGCATAATCTGTTGTACAAAAGGTCTTGCTTATTCTTTGCTGTTTCCATGTTTGTGTGTTTGTTTTCCTATTGAATACTGAACAGATCCAATTGCTGCTGTTAGAAAGAGAAGTCTGTCTACAGAAAGGGATCCACAATGTTTTCCTTTACTTGGAGATTTTTTGAATGCTAAATTGCCTGTGTGTATACTTCATAATGTACCATATGCAAATATTCTTTAGGAATTGATACTACCACTTCAGACAGTCAGTATTTTCTATGTAAGAACCGTATGTTTCCTATACTGCCAAGAATGTACATATATCTATGAAGACTTAAGATTGTATCTTTTTGAACAAGACTCTTTCTTCAACCATCTGAAACTTTCTTCCTGTTTCTCAAATTCTTTGCTATTTATTAGACACTTGTGTTATATTGTGTACTTTTTTGTATCAGTTGTATTGCTGTATTTCTCTTTTCTCTCATTAAAACCTGTTCTTCTCATCCTTCTACTGTGCTGCTTTATATTGGAAATACTTGCACCGTATCAAGTTACCTGGTCTAGTGTAGTGGGTCAGGTTGAGGTGGAGCCAGACCAGTCCTAAAAAGCCAGTCATTCAGACTTACATTGTTCCACTGATCCCAACATGTAATCAGTTTTACTGTGTTAAGCTTCCCTAGGGTCATTTTGCAGCATAGTCCATACTAGTGAAGGAAAAACCTAGAATGGGACATTCATGGTATAAACAAGTGGACAAGACACAAGAAGTGTACTGGGAGATGAAGTCTGTAAGTTTTATGGACAGCTGTTTCTATTGACATGCACTAAGAAACCAGTGGTCTTCCTGAATGAAGCAAGTTTTGAGAAGAGATTTGGAAGAGGAATCCAAGGGCAAATTTTTTCCTAGAAATGTGGCCTTAAATTTAAGTCAATCAATTATCTATGCTATCTCCATACTTAGCTCATCTTCCAGGTAAATGAAGAGGGAAAAAGAAATGCAGGGTAGGACCTATTTTCTTACTTCCATTAGGGAAACAGCTGATTTACAAACAAGAAAATGCCCTCTCCCAAGAAATCACCCCATGAACAGATAAAGAAATGATAACGCTTTTTTTATCCTCCCAGTGAAAAGCAAGAGTCAATGTTTCACTGATGCTAATCCCTTTTTAGCAGTGCAGAATCTTCCTTGACCTACAGCTGTACTCTTAGGGGTATCTGTTCAACAGCATGGTATGCAGGAGGAATGAGTTCAAAGATCCATTACAGTAGACCCAAGGTATTGAAATAAAGTGAACAGAACATGCACGTGCACCTATGTGTTGAGTATCTGACAGTTTTTGAGGCTGAGAGATCAACAAGTAAGATGGGAAAATACCAGAAGCATCTGCTCTTGGAGCCTTAAGGATGAAATTAGTCACATCTTTAGCACCATCTTTATAATTACAGTAGAGTACATGGAAATAGTTATGTCATCTAGCCTTGGTTTTCTCTCAGACTCTTCGTTGCCCTCTCCTTCATTACAACTGGTTCTGTGCCCCCAGTTGCACCTGTTCATGTGCTCACGGCCAGTGCATGAAAGAACCCTGTGGAATGTCCCAAATCATTTAAGGATTTCTTGTCACGGTGCTGTGATAGCAAATAGCAGAAACTCACATGTAGAATAACCATGCTGGCTCTGACCACACCTGACATGGGTTATAAGTAAGTTTGGATTAGGCAGATGCCCATCCGTGTGACTCTCTTCATTTGCTTCTAAAGATGCGTTTACAGATAATGCCACTGTGTGAAATATTTAGGAAAATTCTAGTGTAGGGAAGAACCAACACAGGGAATTCCACAGGCCAGTGCAGCCTTTTCAATCACTCACGGAAGCATTTGCAAAAACACCCAGCCTAAAGCTAATCTGTCCAGACTCCGATCAAGAAAGCTTGCCACTGACTTGGAGGGAAAGCATGGTAGGCAAGTAATTAATGTGTTTGAAAATGCTACTGTTAATTAACTATCTTTAATCCCTGACTTCTCTACCAATCCAGTAATTGTTTTGTGTACACATGTGAAGTGACAAGACAAATGGACTGCAATGATAATATGTGCTGTTGTTCAATATAAATTAAATATATTGTTTTGTTCAGCTTAAAAGAAATGAAAGTAAGGAAGACACTTTCCATGACCTGTCACAGCTAGCTAAAAGCAGCTCAGCAAAAGTCTGCACAATTCATTTTTTCCTATATCCTGATTTCTTCTTTGAAATCAGTTGTCAACTGCTGTCAACTGCTTCTCAGCTATTAATAGTAGTTTAATAGATTATCATCATGACCATCCTGCAAGGTATATTGGTTAAATCAATAGTGGAACACAGTAATCTTTGCATTCATGCCAGGCACGCTGAAGTTTCAGTTTGATTACTGGCTTGCATTCCCATTAAATTGAAAATAATTACATGGTCCCCAAAAGCTATGTAATAAATAAATTGTGAAAGTTGCAATTATTTCCTCTTCCTCTCTGTTCCTGCTTTGAAAACTTCTACAAGAGAGCAAACTGTTCCAGCACGTGCTTTAGCTCCTAGGAATGCTCCTTCCATGAGTTGTATGCACAGTAAGAAGCTGTGAAGTATTTGACCATCTGCTCCTATTTCTCCCCGTTACGTTTATGAAGCTTCCCTGCAACTATTATTGAAATGAAGAAGCTAGTTGCTAGCAGACACCTGGCTAAAGTAATTGGTCCTTAAATTGCAATTAAAGTTTTATGGATAGTGCCAAGAGGCAAATTTAACAGCCCATAAAACAAGTGAGTCTTAGACATGCATGAAAGAAAGGGGATGAGCTCAGGGCCTTTACCTGTTTTCTTGTTTCCTCCTTGCCAGTAACTACCAGAAGGATTCTGCAGCTCAGCAGCTGGGTTAGACAGTCTGAACTGTTGAATGGGACAGGAAGGAATAAACGAGATGGAGAAATTGTAAACACACCAAAAAGGTCCAAATATTTTGATACTGAGACTGCTGTACCTGCTGCTCTGAGTCATAGTGCTTTATATTTAAGAAACTAAACAAAGAAGCCAAAGGTCTCAGAATGAAGTTATTAAAAACTATGTTGATGGAGAGTAAAATACCTGAACTTCAAATCACTTGGAAGACAGTAACCCATGCGATAATCACTCCTTGTCATAGCTATTTGTTTTTGAAGGTCTTTAGTAGACTTGCTGTACCCATTGAAAATATAGTTGGCAAAGAGTAGCTTTACCTTGAATGTGCATCTGCCAGAGAAAAAAAAAAGCTGAATTGGCAAGAGCAACAAAGCAATCTCTTACTCTAAATGAAGATGATAGGTTGAAAAACAAAGAGGGTTGTTAAGTAGTTGTAAAGACTTACAACTTTATTATGGCTTTCACCTCTCGTTTTTCATGACTTTGTTGTATATAATATTTTATTTAATATAGTCACCCCCAGGCTTGCCCCGTTCCTTCTTCAGCCCTGGCTTAGCTTGCCGTAGGACACCAGATAGGAGAGGGCTTTTCTGCGCGGGAAACCCCCGAGTCGGGAGGTCCGTCTCAGAAGGTGCTTCAGAGTTTGGAAGGGGTGTGTGTGCCCTTGCACACTCTCGAGGGTAGGCTAGTGAACAGAGGATGAAGAAGTGCAGGCGACTCTTCGTGGTTACGTATAATATAAGATTATTTCGCTCCAAGGGCTACGAGCCCCTTGGAGGGTCCAAGCTTATCAGGGGCAACCAGGGAAGAGCCCCAAGTATTTCCGGTCTGTGATTCTTATAGGGCACTCCAGCCAATGGGAAGGGAGGAGAAGGGAGGGGACAAACCATCTGGGGTGAAGGGCAAGGGAGTTACCAGAATATACCAACTTAGGGGTGTAACAGAACAATATAATACAGAGATACATAATATAGAAATACATACTAATCACACACCACAACAATTTCAGAATTAAAAAATAAAACTGAGGTTTTTCTAGTCTCTCCAAGATTTCCAAACAGCATACCGGAATGTATAAAGCAACATTTTGCATGCTGCTTCATGGACTACCAAAACCCACCACCATCCATCCTGGTAATATTTCAGTTTAGTTATGTCATAATATGTCATATCTGGAGATGAACACAGACAAGTACATTAGGCATAGGAAAAAACAACTGTTTGTTTGGGGTTTCTGCATATGTTAGCTAAATATTTTTCTTTTTTT
Organism: Calyptomena viridis; assembly: GCA_013390005.1. Classification (NCBI taxonomy): domain Eukaryota; kingdom Metazoa; phylum Chordata; class Aves; order Passeriformes; family Eurylaimidae; genus Calyptomena; species Calyptomena viridis. The sequence goes on along the minus strand of WEIV01013465.1, from coordinate 439,525 downwards.
TGTTTGTTTGTTTGTTTGTGTTTTTAACTAAGAAGGAATAGAAGTTGGATATCCTGCTTCTTAACTTTTATAAGTAGCAATGATCTTTCCTGTTTAACTACCATATCTCTTGGGAAACCTTTCTAGAGAAGAAAGGTGACTAAGGTTATTTGACAAGTGATTACAAAATCATAGGAATTAACTAGGCCCAATGCTCAAAGCCAAAAGGTTTCAAAACAAGGACAAAATCTGAAACTCCAGCAATTTCCTCTCCCTGGAAATGTAAAACACAAAAATAAAGCTAATTCAGATCTGTCCAGAAAGAAATATTTTCCAACTTGTATGTCCACAGTTTTGAACTTGAATTTGATTCTGAAGTGTATTTCAAGGTATCTCGATCATTGGCATGTTTCCCAAAGCTGGTATTTATAGATTGCTATCTTATCATGACACCTTCAACAAAGCAGGTAAGTTAAAAGCCAAATTATATTTTGCGCTAGAACTTAGAATTCTTAAATAAGTCAGATTAATGATGCGTTTTGTAGTAAGATCTCAACAAACAAAAGGAGGCAGCCTTCTGTATTTTTAGAGTGTTTCTATTGGGATTGGACCAATTTGTTGGGTTGGGCTTTGCTTTAATGTCCCCAGGCTCAAAATTACCAGAGTAAGTTCAAAAAAAGATAAATACTTTTTCAACATGTTGCAAAGACTGTTCCACACAGATATAACATAGGAGGGACATCAGACTTAGCCTGCTGAAATACTAGATATAAGAAGAATGAAGGTGAGAGCATCAGCCTTTTTTCGGTCAGTGACGTAGTTGGACCAGACTCTCACTGACATGAAGGCCTGTGTCATTGTTCTGGCAGTGTAAAGGAGTCTGTTTCAGTGAAAATTGGCTGAAGTGAATTTAAAACTATGAGAATCACTTAAGCTGATGTACTATCCAAAGGTGCTTGTGTTGTGGGATGGTCCCGGTGTTACACAATTGGAAACATCTGGCTTATTTCAGAGGAGCTCTCAGCATGCAGGACTCCATGAATACTTCAGAGTAATGCATATTCAAGTAACTATGGGTGTGTTCACTAGAAGAAAATCCTAAGGATCACCAAATTGCTTTCACCTTAACTCACACCAACATGCATTCATCCATAACATAACCAGTAATGAACATGACAAAGAACACTGCTTTTACTTGTGGGTAATTGAGGGGGGGAAAAAACATATCATGCATTTTTTTGTTTTATAAGCAAAAATTATTAGGATAGCACTTTTTTACTCAACTCTGAAACATTTTCAGTTAAGTAATTTGTCTCATTATTATGAAGAGCTTTATTTACCTGAGCATGAGAGAAGCTCTCACAGCAGTGCAGGCTTGGAAGTGATGAACAGTTTAATACATAGGTTTAACACATATGGCACAGGTCCTTGTTTCTCTGCCCCCTTGCTTAAATCCACTGTTGGGAGCAGTATCAGCATCATAACAAAGAGAATCCTATAAGTTCTTCTTGGGATACAGTTTTCGAGTGTATGTCAGCATGTAGAAATGACAGTAACGTTTGGCCTCAGCTACTGATTCTCTGGCTACAAGTAACCCTTTATGTCTGTGTGTTTTCCCCTTGAGGCAAATTCTTGCTCATTTGTTCTAACCTTCCTGTCTCTCTCTTGATTTTCCTATTCTCATTTCAGTTTCCTCCTCATATATTACTTGTACTGTGTTTCTTCCCTGCTTCTTACTTTTTTGATAATGCCTCATCCTTCTTCCTGTAACTTTCCCTTCCCTCACCTATCATGTTTTTCATTACACACATCCTTCTGATGTGACATCCAATCTCTCGTAATTCTCCTATTATCATTCTCCCCCAGTTCCGCATGTTCTTTCCTTGCCTATGGTGGGAACACAGAGAAAATGCAAAGAAACATTGAGCCATCTCCCATCTCCAGCCCAGTTTGCTGCCACTGCTTCATGGAGCAGGATTTGCACTTTGGTTTGGTCACCACTCCCTTGTCTGTTCTAGCCCTTGGATTCCTTGTTCGGATAATCAGAATTGGCTCCCTCTTGCTGCTGCAAGCCCTTACGTTGTGTCCAGTTGAAGTGCCTTTCACTGCCACACAGATGAGGAAGCCACACACACCACGCTGGCTTTGTTTAACCACTGGCATTATCCTACTGTCAAAATGTGGTGGGGTGCACACCAGTTGTGCTATTCCATTTAGGGCTCTGACTCTACATGTGGCTAATGATGAAAATGGTAACAGATAGGGAAGGAACCCTCTGACACTGTGGGATTGCCTGCAGAATGCTTTGCAAATAGCACTGCTGTTCTCTGATACGTATGTGTTCTGTAATTGTACAGAATGAAGAGGCTGATAGAAGGGGGAGATAAATCTGTTCCAAAGATGATCTGATGCATGAATGCACGCTGCATTGAAACTTTTCTAAGTGAATATGAATGAGAAGGCTGCCTTTGGCAATCACCATTGCTGTCAGAGGAATGGAGCCCTTTCCATTACAATTCACAATACAAGGGTGATTCTGTGATGTTATGATACAGAGGAATTTCATTATTCCTTCCACCACAAACAATCAATTTGTGCCTTCAAGCATAAAATTCAAGTATGCTTGAAGTTTTGTGTTGTTTGCATAATACATAAATATTACCAGTCAAAGTTTTCCAGTGTTTTTCAAATTCCTGTCACTCTTTTTATGGCCTTGTGTAACATGTGAATTTCACAGGCTGGTATTTTATGACATAAGTAAAAATTTTACCTTCTGCAGGACACCTTTCTGCCTTCCTTCACTTCTAAAAAAGTAGGAACTTATAGAATAAGAAGATTCATTAGCAAGCAGCTCTTGAAGGTCAATTTTTCTCAATAGATAAAAACTGGCACAGCAAAGCTGTTACCCCTACTGGGGTAAATTTAATCCAGCGTGTTTCAAAACCCAAGTATTTAATAAAAGCCAAGAGATAAATTTGGATGGTGCCATTTTAGAGTGGGGAGAGGTTCTTTCTTCTCTCAGAGCTAAACATAGTTCTGGCAAATAGCCCCAGACTGAAATTCTTGAGGGACTCATAATAAGCAAGCCAGGGCAAAGAGGAATGTTTTTTCTCCCTGACTAATTCTTCCACATAAAAAGGTGAAAGGTCAAAGATGAACTTTAATACTAATTAAATTTTGAACTTGTGAGCACTAATATGTCAGAGCATTAAAAAAAATCAAAATAAAAAATATTTATTGCTGGCAACAGTAAGTTGGTTTTATAAGCCTATATATCTCTATCCTGATTCCTTTTAACCTTTGGGAGAACAGGAACTTTCAGATATTAAACACAGACATTAAGCAATGCATAATAGGGGTTTTGGGAGTTCAGTCCAGCCCATACTTTTCCTCTTATGTGCCCTTCTGCATCATTCTGCATATGAGTAAAATGGGGCTGCCTTCAAGTTATCACAAGTTCTCTTTCACTAGAGTTTTTTGACCGAGATGGTCATTCTTGAAGTTAAATTCTTTCTTCCATCTGCCAAGGAATATTTCGTGCAGATTAGCAAACTTCACATGTTCATATCATGAAACAATTCTGCTGATTTAAACTACCCTTTAGAAAGGCAACTGGACAAATTCATGTGTATACATGCATGTGCACTCAGATATTCAAATAAAAAAGATTTGCTCGTGTTTGTTTAAATTTGATCCCCATAATTGAAATACACGTAATGAAAGCTTTGTTATCTCTTTGGGTTTTGTAGTACCACCCTTCTTGGGCTGGTAACATACAAACCAGATGGTTGAGCTGTCCTTTTCATGTTAAAGATTATCTGTGCTAATGATGATGACATACAACTTTTAATCGTTGCGGGGTGTGCAAACAGGAATCTAACCTGTGAAATACAAAGTGTAAGTTGTAAGCTCAACAATGCTGGAGTGGCCAAATGCATATCAACCACCACAAATCTGCAAGAAAGCAAGGGGAATGACCAGCGTTCCAGAAAATATGACTTCTAAAGAAGGGTTGCTTAACCTATGCTTGTTTAGTACACAGACATGAAGACTGAGTGTGGGAGTACAGTTATGGGAGACAGAAGGGACTTAAAAATAGAGAAAAGAAAGACAACAGTCTGTTTTCCATGTCTATGACAAACAGAGCAAGAAATAACAGGTTTTAACTGCAGGAAGAAAAACTAAATAGGAAAAACTGTAAAGCAATATAAAAATTAAGCATTCAGATATTTTTGTAAAGATATTGTGGCTTCTCTGTCACTGAGTCTTTATGAACAGGGTTAAGCAGCAAGAGTGGATTTCACCTCACCTACAACTGAATCCCAGGAGAGAAACAGGCATTTCCAGCATGTGATTCATTTGATCTACTTCCATTATATGTTGGAAGGAGATTAATTGCACTGTGGAAGTGCTTATTTTTCTTCTGGGGCTGTGAAGGACTCTGGAAAACCAACTAAAGTCTAAAGGTCTGTTTTGTAGATGTCTACGGCTCTGTCAGGACTGCACCATCTCTTGCTTCCATAATACCACTGACATAGTTGATTTTGTGGTGGTGAAAAAGGTAAGGTTCAATGACCTCTTCAGATTGTTTCTGGACTATGAAGGAAGTGAAGAACTGCCATTGCAGATCTGCCTAACTAGAGGCCTAACTGAAAATCAAAATTGCCTGTTAGTGGGATGACAGTAACAAAAATCTGTTATTGATGGTTGCTTGGGTGAATAATTTAGAATGAGATAATGAATTATTTAATGGTTCCTAAGCAAACAAGTACATTATCACCACACAATGAAGCAAATGTCATTCTTAATCAAAGAAGCCAAAAGTAGAAGAAGCATAGATTAACCTGTAAGTTCCTGACTAGCCTTCCCACTTCTGCTCATGCTCAGGAGAAATGTGGCCTGTAAGATATGGCTACATCCCCAGAATAGTTTTTGTGAACCATAAAACTGTTCAAATAGTTGCCACATGTATTCTTGGGTTCTCTGTATAAATAGGGGATTCCACATCCTGGGGTCATTTCATAATCATTATTTTTACTGGAGAAAAATTACTAAAAACATTGTCATCTTGATTATCTGCAGCAAAAAACTGGCAGAAACTATTTTGAATTATATTCCCAGAAGACTCCCATTCAGCTCTTGAACCCAGAGCAGTCCAAACTCACTGGCACGAATTCCTTCTGTGCTATTGATAAGCTGCAGAATCAGCTCAAGCTATTTAGCCTGTGTCATAATGAGTGCACTTAAGAAATTGGCAATGTTGCAAGGCAAATGCAATTATGGAACCCAGCCTTCCTTTATAAAGTTTCGAATCTTGCAATCAGCTGGCATAAAATGGATTGGTGTGATTCTCCCTCACCTTTTTCAGAGCAGTACTTTATTTTTCCAGGGAGAAGAATCACAAAAAACTCACCTGGGAAGTTTCTTAAACTGATTAATCAGCCCGACCTGTACAGCCAGTTATAAATGAGTACTGCTCCTTATCACTATGCTGTCTCCATGTTTTCAACCTGTACTCATCTAGGAACAGCAATGAAAAGTCTCTAGTCTCTTTAGTGAAATCGTTACATTTCCCATCTCAAATATGCACCTAGAACACTGGCTGGAGATGGGGAAGTTTGGGATTGGTTAAGGTCAGACTGGTTTCACCTGACCTTCTCTGGGAGTCTTGTACATATTCACATCTTGGAGGAAAAACAGTACGAATTCTCCTGCTCTTCATCCTAGGCCTTACATCTTTGCTTGGATGGCTGATTTCTTCACAGATGTCTGTCTATAGGTGTGTATGAACTTCAACACTAATGACAAATGCAGCAGGTGTAACTGGGGGAGAGATTTCTGCTCTTCCTGCTTTGTTTCCTTTTTATTTTTCTTCTTCTACCTTCCCTGCACATTTGGCGGGCTTGTGGCTGCTTTTTGCAGGTTATCAGTGGCACAAACCAGGCACATTGCTGGTTGCTGGAGAGGCCAGTTACCTCTGTTGTTGTTTGGGACAAAATGAGAATCTGGATTAACGGACCAAATCCATCTGACTACTCTAAGTAAACCTCACAGTAACTTTCACAGCCCTTGTTGCATTCTTCAAGAACAGGAATACGTTTCCAGAAGCATGGATCTGGTTTTGACCTCAAGCTGCCTTCTCCTCTTCATCACATCACGGTGTCACTTTGATATGCTTCAGAAACTGGAAAATGCAGTCCTTGAGAATTGTGCTGCTAGTGCTTAGTAAGTCACATCCAGGGATGATTACACATCTAGAAATGTGATCATCTGAGGCCAGTTTCCCTTAGCTAGGTCTCACGATATTTATCTATCATTCCATGGAGTATGGCACTGATGGATGGAAGCAAGTATATTGGCTTAAGTTCAGTCTTAAACTGGAACAGCAGTGTGTGCTTGCATGTGTGTGTATGTACGTAAGCACAACATGCCTTTCACAACATGAAAGGTTCATAAGGTTTGTTCTCCTAGTCATTTTTTCACAAATAATGTATTATTATTCATTTGTAAATACACACAAAAGGAATCTCCTTTGAAAAAAAGAGGAATGAAAATCCTATGGGAAAGAAAACTGCAGGAATATTTGGTGTTTGGTGGTTGTTTTTTTTAACTCAGCACAAACAATGCTTTTGAAAAGTTACTTGTTGCAAATAAAATAAAAATATTGGTTCCCTTCTGCCTCCTGCCCCTCAAACACACAGCTCCCTAATGTTTTGAAGGCACAGGAATTAAGTCCTGGCTGAAGATCTTTAGACTGAGGGCTGGAGGAGAAAGTGGGATTGTCCATATGGCAGGAAGTACATGCCATGATCAGAGAGAAACAACTGCCCCTGGGAGCAACTGCATTATTGTAATGCTTCTGTAAAACCATTTCCTTGAGGCATCTAAGAGACTATAGAGAAGACTGTCTAAAAGCAAATGTTTAATATCATGCGACATTTCCTTCTTGCCTAATACATTCATTAAAAGTTGAACTTAATTCTTTTTCTTTGAGGCCATGAATTCTTTCTCCTATACTCACTTGTATTTATTTAGCTAAACAATAGTTATTTTAGTAGGAAATTAAGGATGGACTAAGTGTACTAACGGTAGCCTTTTGATTCATTAGACACAGAGACAATTGTGTTTCATTTTGAAGTTTTTTTTTCCCTGATCATCTGAGGAAATTCCAAGGACCAGAGGAAATTAGTTATCTGCCTAAAGAAGAAAGTATGTAAGATTAAGTAGATTTTTAATCTGAATTTTACACAGTTTGAGAGAGACCTCCACCTCCTGGGAACATTAGTTTGCTTCATTGAAGCTTTAAAAATTAAAATACATACAAAATTATTTGATATATATGGCTGAGGATGATTTCTGAGGCAAAGAACCTTCTCATGAACCCTGTTCATTTTCCTCCCTATTCCTAAAGTTTTACCCTAATTAAAGCAACAACCTTGCACATACTGGTGTAAAAGCAGATGTGCAGGATTATATCAAAGACTCATTTAACCTGTTCAGTATCCTGTCCCTGTAAGCGGCTGGTAGCTGGAGGAGGAGTGGAACATATATATTATAAGAAAATCCTGCTTTTTGTGATCCATATCAGCCATAAGCAGTTAACAATTCAGGGATTTCCTTAACCAAAAGCTGTGTCTGGACCATCACCTTTGATAGTTGCCAATGGAGTAATGGAATGTATCTTCAGGAATGTATCTAATTCCATTTTGAACACACACTTTTGGCCTCTGCAATATCCTGTGGCAAAAAGTTCTACAATTTAACGATGTGCTGTGAGAAAAAGAATTTCCTTTGTTTTAAATCTGCTGTTTCTCTCTCCCTCAGTGTCCAATCATTCTGTGTTTTCAGAAACAATAGATAATTATTTCTTATTCCTTTGCACACCATTTTTACTTTATAAAGCTCTCTCTTACCTCGTTTTAGTCTCTTTTGTAGCTACCTTATTTAGTCCTTCCTTATATCAACAGCCACTCTATATTCTTTTTTTGAGATGTGGTGAAGACAGTCACGTGCTATGTACCAGAATCTCAAGAATGTTTTATTTACCCTTTAACTAACATTCTGCTTGCATTATGACCAGTGTAGAACACTGATCAAAATTTTTGGGGGATTTGTCAATAAATGAGTCTTAAATCTCTTACTTTGGTGTTAAGAGCTATTGTGTCCATTTTGCATCTGTATGAATAATCGTGATTCTTTTTCTCCAGGTAAATTGCACTTAGTGACTAAGAACCTACTCTGCACGCATTTCATACACCGTCTGCTTAACAATTACTGAGTATTGCATGATGCTTCTGGAGCTGTCTGTGCTCAGCTTTAAAGACTCCAGACAATCAAGTGTGACCTGAAATTTTGTCATCTTTGGCACACGGCCAATTTTTCAGAACTACAGAAAAATGGGAGTTGTAGTCTCCCCTACATGTAGTGACTTCATTCTTAATGATTATTACTTTTAAACTGCAGTCGGGCCAGCGCCAGTTCTTCAGCAGAGGCCATGCTGTTGTCCAACAGAAAAAAAAAAAAAGCCTAATTTAGAATCCAGACATTTTGAATATTATTTATTTAATTTGGTTTTGAAGGTTCTGGAAATGACTGTGACCCTTTCCAATTTGTGACTTCTGGCAGAGTGGCATTTGACAGCTTCTTATCTTCTTTCTGGTCTTTGCAAATTACTACTATATGCAGATAACACAAGGAGAGCTGGAGCTCCTACCTTGGGCAGGTTTCCTTAGTGCCCCCTTGTCCATAGAGAATGTTGGTATCCTGCAGTATGGCTTTGGTTAAGTATTAAAAACCAGTCCTGTGAAACTGTTCTGAGTTGCTACTGCTCTTGGTAGATTAAAGCTGTTCTGGCTAAGCAGGGTAACAGCTGGGTGGTTCTGACTGAGAATTGCTTGAAGATGGGTTGAATACCTTCCTGGAAACAGCAAGGAAGGCTCCATCTGTATGGGATGTTCATTGTATCATTTGAAAGGTCGTAGAAGTTGTAACCAGGTGAAATAGGCTCACATCTCTGGGACTTCTTCTTTGCTTGGACTGATTATTTACCATCTGAGAGACACTGGGAGTGTTTATAGAAAGGACTATTAACACATTGCTTCTAAAAACAAACTCCATTCTTCCTTAAACAATGGTTAGTTTCTTGTTCAAGCAAAAGAACCAGCCACCTTGCCTTTGCCATTCAGCTTTTAAAACAAGTAATTAGGACCACACTGACAGGCTAAGTAAGTTTCGGGTTTTACTCCTCATGCACCTTTTGTTTATATGTGTATCTGAGTATGACTGAAACTGAACTCGTACTGGTGGCTTATTTTTGTAGCAGTGAATTGCAGGTAAAGAAAAAATGAAAAAAACAACAGCAGAAACAAACGAAAATGTTGCGCATATACCAGAGAATATCTTAAAATTATTTTTAAAACAAAAGTAGTTTATGAGATGTTCTAAGGATTAATCAGTTTATCAGTCACAAAAATTGCATGTTATCCTGATTTTTCTTTCAAAATTAATAAATTATTTCCACATGGGAATGCAAAAGCATAACATGGGACAGAGTCAAACTGCACCTCTGTAACTGGTTATCTGAGATCCTCAGAGCCGTTCACGATCATTTTCATCAACTGTGGGTCATTCATATTAAAACATGTAACCTTAATCCATTTGTACAACGGGCTCTCAGTTCATTGTGTGTTTTATAGAGTATTTTCTCACTTTGTCTCCTTCGGCCTTATAAGTTACATGTAGTGGGTTTGGAAGATGTTTTAGGTTTTTTCTGCATTTTATTTTTCTATTTATTTATATCACTTTTCCACCAGAGATGAAAGGAAATGTTATTAATATTACCAGGAAAAAAAGAAGGCATGGGGTTAAGAACTTAGTCTTCTGTGGTGCTATACAAAGCTAAGCGATGTCAGATAGGCTGCTGGTGTCACCCAGTGGACAAAGAAGTTGAGCACAGTTAGGTATCATGTAGAGAAGTTTTTCCTTCTTCAGGAATAGCTCATTCCTAACTGACAGAAAGAGCCTTAATTTTGCAGTAGTAAAGATGATATGATATTTAAAAGTATCTCTGTTCTAATGCCATGGTCGGTACTAAAATGTACAGAGCAAAGAGAGGAAGCAGTACATGTTCCTCACTGTTAGCAGGACGTGAATGAAGAATAACCAAACAGTACTTAGTGGGTGCTTTCTCCTACTGGGAGAAAGTAACTATAATAACCAAGCAAAACAGTATTTCTGCTGGTGTTTAAGGAAAGATGTGGGCATTATTTAAATCCAGTTGAATGCAATTCTGTGCAATGCAAAACAGGATTGCATTTTCTTAGCCTGATAACAGCTTGCAACAGAGGTGAATAGCTTGTCAACAGAGGTGAATACAACCTGGAGAATCCTTGCTTCACAGTGTTACAACAGTAATGTATTTCAAAACATGCAATGTATGCTTTCCATGCAAAACTTCAGTGGAATAAATCACCTATAAATTAATCTCTTACAAAAAATCTAATGTTTTCCAGATAACATATGAAAAGTATACAAGTACTTAGAACTAACTTCAGTGCATGTTCCATCTTACACATTTTCCTGATTTGCAGGAGTACTTGTGTATTGAGTGTGAATGGCCAGGTTTTGGTAGCAGTGGGGGGGCTATAGGGGAGGCTTCTGTGAGAAGCTGCTGGGAGCTTCCCCCATGTCCAGCAGAGCCAATGCCAGCCGGCTCCAGGTTGGACCCACTGCTGGCCAAGGGTGGTCCAACGCGGAGTGATAGTAACACCTCTGTGATAACATATTTAAGATGGAAAAAAATCATTATGGGGTTAGATGAAGATGGGAGCCAGAGAAGAGCTGAGTGAGAACATGTGAACAACAACAATGCAGACACCAAGGTCAGTGCAGAAGGAGGGGGAGGAGATGCTCCAAGCTCCAGAGCTGAGGTTCCCCTGGAGCCTGTGGTGAAGACCATGGTGGAGCAGCTGTGCCCCTGCAGCCCAGGGGAGCAGAGATCCACCTGCAGCCCACGGAGGAGCCCATGCTGGAGCACGTGGATGCCCAAAGGAGGCTGTGACCCCGTGGAAAGCCCATGTTGGAGCAGGGTCTTGGCAGGGACCTGCAGCCCATGGGGAGAGGAGCCCATATTGGAGAAGGTTTTCCTGGTAGGAATTGTGGTCCTGTGGGGAATCCACACTAGATCAATCTGTGCCCGAAGGACTGCACCCTGTGGAAAAGTGACCCATGTGGCAGCAGTGTCTAAAGAACTGTTGCCCGTGGGATGGACTCATGCTGGAGAAGTTCATGAAGGACTGTCTCCCATGGGAAGGACCCCACGGGAAGCAGAGGAAGGATCCTCTCTCTGAGCAGTGACAGAAACGACAACTGACCGTAATCCCCATTCTCTGTCTCCCTGCACCGCTGGGGGGAGGAGGTAGAACTTGGAAGGAGTGTGGGGGGGAGGGAGGGTTGGAGGATTTATTTTTACCTCTCATTCTCCTGCTCTGATTCTGTTAGTAATAAATTTAATTAATATCCCTACTTTTAGTCTGTTTTGCCCATGATGGTGATTGGTAAGGGATCTCTTTCGTTCCTTATCTCAACTCATGAATCCTTTGTTACATTTTCTCTCCTCTGTCCAGTTGCAGAGGGGAGTGAGAGAGCAGCTTTAATGGGTACCTGGCATCCAGCCAGGGTCAACACACTACAACTTATCAGAATGTTGGAAAATGGAAGATTTCTTTTTTTTTAAAGACTAAAACATGCTTTTTTGAAGTACTTCAAGGCTTTTTGCCACTTTAACTTACTTATATTTTCAGTCCTTCTAAATGCAGGTTTACACAAATATACTTTATGCTGTGTATTTCCTTAGTACTTGGCCATGTGAGTGGAGGACAGTGTCATGTATTAAATCACTTCTCAGTAAGTTTATACTGTAAGGAAAATTATCTGGTTTGAAAAGTTCTAGCAGCATGCTTCTGTGTGAAATGTTCTTTCACATATTTTTATTAGAAAGTGCTGACTCCTAGAAGCCAAAATATTTCAACAAAATAAAGATATTTTGTCGCACTGCTACCAAATCACAGATTTCTGCTCAACTGAAGCAAAAGCTTATGGTTACTAATTCTTGGGTCCCACAATGCTGCAGTAGCCACACACATATCACAGAGCTTCCTGGTACTGTGCCACAGAGCTAGAAAGTTCTAGGGATTTTCAGTCAAGATTTGAGGTCCCTGCTTGACACCAAGGGATTGTTCAGGGTTACTGCCTCAGCTGTTCCAGAAAAAAAGAATGATGTGAGGAATTCCTCTAAGCCAGGAATGGCAATTTATTTTATCTTCAAAGATATGGATTCAAGTAACATTTAGTTTTCAGAAACAGGATTTTTTTTGTAGGAAACTCTAGTATTTCTAAATTTTTGTTCTCCTTTGGAAGTATTTTTTAATATAAACTTCCAGTAGGACACATATTTGGAATTGGTGCCAGCTAGACATTTCCAGTGAGAGAACTTTTTAGATAGTTTAGCAACCAGATAAACAGAAAATTATTCCAAAAAGGCTCTTTAAAATTTTTGAACATGTTGCAAAACTACCATCTGATGCTATTTACCTACCTGAGCACAAGGCATACTTCTGTTTTTGTTCTTCTTTCATACAGCTGTTCTGTCTTGTCTCCATTAGCATCCTTGTTTGTTTTTGAAGATGGGATGTAGACCACTGTAATCTGCTCCTTAACAGACATCTGATCGTCAATGAGGTGATCATACTCCAGGAGTGGCACATAGGGAATCCAATGATTACTTCATGTCTTTCCTTCCTCTCCCATCATAATTCTGTGAAGTGCAGCAGGTCAAGCAGCCAGAGCTTGTCCTCGTCATGAGGAAAACAAAATATCAGGGAAAGTGTTAGCATGTTAGATTATCAAATAAATCAAGTACAGATTAAAGAATAATTTAAAATCCTCTCTATAAATGACAGGACCAAGCTTAGTCATACCCTGTTGTCTAAGGTATGCAGTCATCTAAGCATTTCAGGTGTTTCTTAAGACCTGATGCAACCACGAGTGCTGTGAAGCTCTTGGCTTCTGCCAAAACACAGTTCCTGAAATCCAGCCAACAGGAGAAAGAGAGATGTGCTTTAACCAGAGGAGCTAGCCAGGCAGGCTTTGGTAGCAGCCAAAAGCAGACTTCAAAGGCTCCTCTATAATTACTTGAAGGTCTCATAGGCACCTCTTATGTCAGGCAGCTGATTGTAGTATACTCATTTTATATTCACATGCATGTGCTTTATGTGTTAGCTTTATTTGTCTTTCACGAGTGTGGTGAAGACTAATTTGTTTGAGAATTCCTTTGTAATGTGGGGGGATCTGTAGGTTGGTTGGTCCTTGTAAATCAGGCAGCAGGAGTGCCAAGATCCAGAGCCTTATCTTTAGACCTCTAGTGAAGACATCACATCATCAATAAGCACCTGCCACACTGCTCTAAGGATGATATCTTTTGAACACAACCTCCTCATAGTGAGCAAATCCTAGGAAAGGTTTCGACTTGGAAAAAGAAAAAAAGATGCTCTAAAGCCCAAGGACCTCTCCTGTGGTCTTCTGAAGGTAATGAAAAGGTTGTTGCTGTATTTGGGGATGTTGGATCAATCTCTAAAATGCCTGTGCCAAGAGAAAATCATTAAAACATAGAGAGCTATGAGGAGCCAAGGCTTGAATATGACGTTTGCTGGGGATCTATTGTGCTGAAGGGAAGAAACGAAATCAGGCTAAAATAAATGGATTAGGGAAGAGAGACCATAAGTGATCTCACTGCAGGAGAACATGCAAGATAATGATTTTCGGCTTCACATGTAACAAGCTAACAATTTCAGCATACTTGGAGCAATCATAGAATACTTGATATTTATGGTATTTTTACTTTACTAGTTGAGATACAGACCAGTTGTATGAAATTAAAAGCACTTTGTTCCTTTGATTTTGCTCATTTTAGACATCATTGTGTTTTTAAAAAAACTCCTGCTGCTATTCACCCATAAGAAAGGTATCAATAAAAGCAAACTTGCTTCAAAGACACAAGGGAGCCTTGAGCCACCAAAGATACAGTGAGAAATCATGTCACCTTGTTTTCCTGTTATGAGAAACTTCAGCCACAAGAATGACAGTTGTGATTACTTTAGTTTGAAAAGCTACTATTGTTCTTGACCCACATGTAATGCATCAAATGCAATGGTATAATGGCTTGGAGGCACAGTTCAATTACTTAACCACATCCAGAAATGAAGTGCTAGCAAACAACTACCACCAATGTTTACACTGAAGCCACCACTGTCCAGTCTTAGCTTAGATTCCTTACTGTGAATTAATGGCATACAGTACATTTCTTCTTTTATTTACTTTGATCCCAGTCATATGTAGCTTCTCTGATTTGATGTTACTATTCAGTAAGACAGAAGCCCTGAGTGAGCAAGCAAGGGAAAGTTTAATGGCAAAACAAAACAGACAAGCATCTTGCGTTAGTGACAGGACGAAAGGACACACTCTTAAGCTGCACCAGGGGAGGTCAGATTGGACATTGGAATTTCTTCACAGAAAGGGTGATTAAACATTGGAATGGACTGTCCATGAAGGTGGTGGAGTCAACATCCCTGGAGGCGTTTAAGGAAAAACTGGACATGGCACTTAGTGCCATGGTCTAGTTGACAAGGTGGTGTTCAATCACAGGTTGGATTCGATGATCTCAGATGTCTTTTCCAACCTAACTGATTCTATGGTTCTGTGATTAGCAAGATGTGCCATGGATGGGTGAAGTCAGGTTTCAGAGAATTGCCAAGGATATTGCAAACCTCTCTGCTTTAATGGATTGAATAAAAAGACATTCATCAAAGACTAGAAGGTAATTTTAAATCAAATACAGACCGTCATGTACTTGAAAAGGCAAGGACATGGGAAAGATGCTGTAAACAATATTCTCTCAATATTTCTGGTTGCTCTTAAACATTTTTAAGAAGGGCAACAATGTAGTATGACTCTAAAAAACTCTTGGAAAACAAGTCTGAAGCTCAGATTTTCTATGTATTATACTTGTCAGCTGGTGGCACTTGGAAGAGCAGAGCATCATTCAAGCAGAAGACGCATGGGGCTTGTGTCTTCATAAATGCTGATATAGAGAAGCATTTATGAATGCTTCCAGAGTTTCTTGGATACTACTATCTCAAATGTGGCTGATAATATGAAAAATTTAATCTTATTTGCTGAAATAGTATTTAAAGATCTAATGTGGGCGTTTTTCCAAACCTTCACAAATACTGCTTCATTGTTGTTGCTGTTTCTAGAGTATCATACAGAGAAATATGAAGGCTCTGAGGTTCTGATAATAACACCTCATGGAAAAAGAATGTAAATTCTTATTGCCATAAGTAAGCAATGAGAAAAGAACCAGTTAGTGACCAGGGGAAAAAGCCGTTCTTTTATCTCCTCCCCTTTCCCCCTTCACTTACCTGAAAGAATAAGAGTATGGTTCCAGCTGCTTGCTGTGAGGAGGAGCCAACTTCATTTGATCAATAAGGAAAGGAGTTTCTGACTTGGAAGCTTTGCTGATCTCTTTCCTCTTCCCTTGTGATCTCTGCATAGCTGAGGTAATTAGAGAGCACCTGCAGACTGAATTATGCCCCTCCTTAAGGGTCACAGAGGAAGATCAGACATTTTCTAAAGGTGTATGCAGTCAATTCCTGAAATATATCACCACTAATGAAATCAGTGACAATGTAGGCCCTGATTTGGGGACCGATGGTGATGTTGCACTTATAAATGTAACTCATCTGCTGTGTGATCCAAAATGGAAAGCTAACAGTGAAAGTTAATCACACAGTTACAGAATCACAGGTTAATGTAACTACTTTTTTTTTAAATCTTAGTTTGCATGCCAACATTCTGTGTTATCTCAAAATGCTACAGATTCTACCACGTCACAGCATGACTATTAACTTAGATCCACATGAAAATATTACTCTTCCTTTTCCAGATTTGCCTCTGTGAATCTTACCTAAGTCCTTTCAGAAGAAATGAACGCAAAGTCTCTGTGGCCAAACATACCTGAGGGTTAGAGAGAGAAAAATCAGAAGAATTTTCTCAGAATGAAGTCTAATCTTCTCTAAGTTTCAAGTGTTTCCAATAGGTTGTCCAAATAATCCAAGTTTTGAATAAAAGAATTTTCTGCTAGTAGAGAAGATGGATGCAAGGAAACTATTGCAAGGAAACAGGTAGTGGTGATATGTCTGGTTTTAATGATCTCTGATTATGCTATGCTTATTTGGGCAGAAAGAATTGAAAGGATTAACTGGTTTCTAAAGATGTGTCCAGTAGCAGGATATGGGTTATGCTGCCTACAGCTCAGTTACTTGTAACGTCCATGTCTAGTGCGAGAGAGTTCTTGGGGTGCAGAACCTTCACAGAGAGCATAGACTGATGTGAGAGCAGACACTGATGGGACTCCAAAAACAATGGTAACAGTCTTAGAATCTACCACTTGGAGAACGACAAACACCCAGTATGCTTAACTTTAAAGAGAGTATTCATTACTCCTGCTGCGATGACTCATAGTTTTCATTGTGTGGCAATTAAATATTTGTTGATTTATGAGGTTTAACTGTGTATTGTCTATAATTATTTGGATTGCTGACAACTGAAAAAAATTAGAGCTCTTTTAATTGCTATAAAAGAAGATTGTTATTATTTTGGAAGAGAAAATATTAATTGAGAGAGAGATATTCTTGCTGACTATAAGTAAGAAGAGCTGTTTAAAATTCAGAGGAAAGATAATTTTCATTAATAAGAAACAAAGGGCAGAGAACAAAGACAAATTCTGACTTATTACATTTTTGGTGTTGCCAGGTAATCTATCATGAAATAACAGGTACAAGTATTTAAAATGTTGCTAACTACAGATGATATTCTGACGTAAGCGAATATCAGCTTCTCGTCTTTTCCAACCTAATCTAAAGTTTAGCTTATGAAACATTGTTTGAATTTTTGTTTCCAAGCAAATAAAAAAATAGGTTGCATTTTAAATATGTTAATTTACTACATTTATCTTTCCTCATTTAGAATATTTCCTTGCTGCTGTAAGCAGAAAGCTGTACAAATGAGAAGGTGGGAGTTTTCTGCTAAAGATGGGTGATGTTAATTGTAGTAGCTTCACAGATCATATTCTAATATCTAAGCCCAAGAGCTACATATAGTAAAAGTCTTAGTCTTACAAAATGTAATTTAATAACTCTGACAAATTTACTTTCTCAGAAGTTCAGGAGTGAATCAAAATTTCTCTTCAAATTAGTAAGACATATATATTTGCTTCCTATGAATGTGCAATGTGTAGTTTTACATTTTCTAGGCTAAATAAGTTTCACATATAACAAGAAGATTGAAATAAACTCTAAATAAACAGACTTCTATTTTTGTCACATTTGGATCATAGATTTATTCTGATTGTCCAACTGTTTCATAACTATATTTTTCCTGATGCTGAAATCACTCCAAAAATCTATTTCACCAAAGTGTATTTCAACCCAACTATAAGACAGCATTTGTTATGAAGTTGTAGGGTTGTGGCTGGATAATTAACCTAGCTGGACAGCCAACTCAGTGCACAGAAGACCAGAAAGATTCAGATCAGGATTTCTTACGGCTTCATTCAGGACCCACCACACTCAGCACAATAAATTATAGCTACCTCAGAATGGGCAATCAATACACTTCGTATTCTATCTGGAAGATCAGAGAATTCTAAATGAATTACAGGTAACTTTTAATTATCCTTTCTGAGCAAAAAAGAAGATTCATCTGTGTTCTAACTGTACCTGTAAACATCGGATGTAGGGTGAGAGACTTAATCACCAAAAGTTGTGAACAGGGATTACATTAAATAATTAAGGAAATCAGACTGAAGAAAAGGCAGAAACAGGAACCTAACTACATAGAAATAATTGTCCCTTTGAGCCAGATCTATAGTAAGGTCACATTGGCACAAATCCACAGGAGTTTATATTTAATTTCTAGAAGCTCTTACTTCATCACTCCGTGGCAATGCATTTAACATACTTAACAGTAAATAAATTTGGGAAGTGTATTTTATGGGACTCATCAGTTCCAGAGTTCACAGAGCAAATATTTTTAAACAGCCTTCAGAAAGTGCAATACTGTAGCAGTAATGACATACTGACTCTCCAAACTGTGGAAGAGGCACACCCTGGAGCAGTGACAAAGACTACCTTCATGTTGCTACTTGTAAAACAAGCTAACTACAAAGCATGCTGCAATCCTCATTTTGATGTATTCATTAACGTGAAAAAGTAAAAAAAAGGAGATTTACTAACCCCAACAAGTTTCCATATTTGTATTTGGATGGAAGAGGCAGACTGAAGTCTCAAAGAGCGATCCAAGATAGTTGGTTATATGCGAGGAAATTGTCAATTACTCTAGGCTTAAGTCTACAAACTAGTTTTAGTGCTGTCACTCTCATTTAAATCCTGCAAAGTCAGCTTGTAGCTTAAGAACTGTAGACAGAGACAGCTCCCAGCCCTCTGTCTGATGACTCCTGCCCAAAGTAAATGCACTGACAAAGTGCATTTTTTGGAAGGCGATGCTGTATAGCAGGAAGACCTGAGAAGTTCTACCTCTCAAACTGCTCAGGAAGTCACGTATGCTTCTGAGGCAGAGGCTGTGGAGCCAGAGAGGAATAGACTCAGGCAGTTCTAGTCCTTCCTTGCCCTTTAGCTACAGTGGGAAGGATTTGGACAATGTTTAGACTCCAGTAAAGAAGCACCATTTCAAGGCACACAAAGTTATTTCTTAAAATCATGGTCACTAAAGCCTTTAGCATTGTCTGTGCACGTGCACCATAAAGAATGCCCTGGTGACACCAGGAAGGGTTTTGGAATCACTCCTATTTAATACAAAAGTCAGTTTGATCAGCCTTTTCCAACCTTTGTAACACCTACCTATTCAAACACTGTGCTGAAAAAACTAACAGCTTTACTAATCTCATTAGCATTTTCATATGGCTCTTGGAAAATATCAAATTAATTTGATATAGCATAGTTCACATTCTATAATCCATAGCATTCTGTAAGTGGTATTTGAAAACTCAAAATTTTTCAATAATTACATGCTTTCAATTTTACAAACTTAGTAAAAACCAAAATTGCAGATGCAGCATATTTTCAAAAATCATGCAGATACAAATACGCCCGCAGATTTTTAGAGAATAAACAAAAGTCAGTTTACAGAAAAAAAATCTACTCTAAATAAGAATATCTGCCTATATAAAACAGTCATGGCAGCTATTAAGAATTTTATTGCCATTTGCTTGAAGTTATTCCTTCATGTCATCTGCTAGGTTGGTAGTATGAGCCAAGAGTTGGGTATGGGTTTGGCTACTTGTCATTCTGTCAAGGCCTTATGTATGCCTGGTATAAAATACTAAGCGTGATACCAGTAGCTCTATATTAGGTATTCCTATTTTTTTACTAGGAATAAAAAAATCTCTGATCCAAGCCCTGTAAATAACGGGTATGTTTACAAACTCTGTGCCTAAAGGCGCACTTACTGACTTGGGTCACAAATGTTTTACTTTTGTTCGTGGAATTTTTGCAGTGTGCTAGAACCTGCTCTGGTAACTAAAAAGCAGAGAGAACCTTTTCATGGACTTTAGTGGAAATTGGATCAGGCCTGAAGTAAGGCAAACAACTGCCTGCTAGGGAATGTGCCCAAAAGCAAAATGAGGAATTGCTTGTTCATATTCACAAGCTCAGAAAAGACACTTCCAAGATGTTTTCAGCACGGAGGAAGGATCTCTGTTGAAATCCTGAGTTAAAACAGTTCCAAGAAATTTGCTTTTCCTTCTTCTTGCTAAGATGCTACATGCATAAAAGAGAGATAAAGATACCCACTCGTGTAAGGGGCTGCTGGGAGACATGTTCTTTGTAAAGAACAGATTGACAGGAGAAGTTGTGGATGCCCCATCCTTGGGAGTGTTCAAGGCCCCTGGATGGGGCACTGAGCAATCTGGTCTAGTGGAAAGTGTCCCTGTCCATGGCTGGGGGATGGAACTAGGTGATCTTTAAGGTCTCTTCCAACCCAAAACATTCTATGATTCTGTGATGTTGTCTTGGTTTTAAGACAATTGTACTATTTAAATTTGAAATCAAGAGACTCTCCACAAAATATAGAAAAAATAACAACAGCATCCGGGACCCTTTTGCAGGCAATGCAGGGGAAGCTCTCTCTCACCAAATCCCAGGGTTCAGGGAGGGAAAAGAAGCTCCCTCATGGACAGCATCTCTCTGAGGATCCAGAGCAGGGGCAATGCACTGACACTGGTAGTGGCACACACTGGCCTGGAGTCAGGAGCGAGCCGGGACCTCCTGGGAGACATGGCAAAGACCACACAAGATGGCAGCTGGGCAGCAGAGCCTTGCACGGGGACACGTGACAAAAGAGGATGGGCTTGAGAGGCATGCAAAGGGGAAGAATAAGAAATACAAACATCATGTTCCTTGCAATTAAGGCTTCTCAGAGAGAGCAGAAGAGGTGAAATTAAAAGAGAAAAAAGAGAGAAAGAAAAAAAAATAGAAAAAAAGAATTAAGAACAGCAGTAAGAAAAGTAAAGCAATAAATATCGCCTGTGCTATAACTGGCTGTCAAACTTGCCAACCCAAGGCCATTATCAAACCATTTCTTCATCTTTGTTAGTTGCCAGACCTCCTTCCTGATTAAACATCACTGTCATGGTGTTGTTGTAAACAAGGAGAAATATGAAACCTGTTTTTCCTGGTATATTTCAGTAAAGTCTAAGCAATCCAGGAAGCTCTCTTTGATCTGAGTCTTTAATTAAAGAGCCACTTTGCATATCTGCTCCTTCATCAAGGTTTTCTCATGCTACAGGCCTGTCAGGCAGGTATAAATTTTTATCCCTGTGATACAAAAAAGAGTTGGGTTAAATTCTTGCTTTAATTATTCAAATTAAAAAGGAACTGGTGTCAAATGGTGTGATCTTAATGCCATTTCTAATTACTAGTACATTCCTAGGAGTTCTAAAACACTTCAAATTCCATTGTAAATTTAAAGGAAGAAAAAAATCAGGTAAAATGGCGTGTGTATGTCATTCACATATGAGCCCTTAGTTGGCTGTTTTAGGAACATTTTTTTTGTCTCTATGTTTAGTACTTATTAAGAATAACATGGATGCTGATAATATTATCCAGAAGTGAACTGTTGATGTTCAATTTATGTGGCCTGATGGGCCTGAAATTTCAGAGGAAATCACCTGTATGGTTGCTTTTCACAAGCAGGGATCTTCTTTTTACAACTGCATTTGAAATTGGCACAGAGGATATTGACAATATCAGTGTTCATCCTGTAGCTTTTGTTAGATAGGTTTTTAACAACAGATTGCCCCTTTAGATGGGGACCCACTCTCAAAATGAAGAAAGCTGTATAGATACATAAGTATACAAACAAATCTTTGCAATTGTTTTAATAAGATGGTGTAACAAAAACCTGGGAGAAAAAATGAAACTCAGAACCAGAATCAAGATGAAAATGTAAAACCACAAGCAATACTTTTTAAACTACTTTTCTGAAAACATGCATCTAAGATCTCAAAAAGACAATTATAGTCTTACTTTCCATCATTATTAAAAACAGACTGTAGAAAAAGTACCTGGAAGGTACTTACAGAAGCCACTCAGATGCATTTAATTAGAGGGGCCAAACGACTGCAAATATTTTGTGATGGTCAGGCACAAAGATCTCAGTTCTTCGTTGTATGTAAATTATTCCAAGGTATGTCAGTAGCTTCACTTTCTCCGCAAGTTATGCCAATTATTTTTAATACTGAAAATCATAATTATGATTGAATAATACATAGAACAAATAGAATTTGATCAGCCCTTTTATGATCTATATGATGCATTCTATCTCACTACATTGTGAAGCTCTAAGAAGTAGCAGGGGTGGAGAAGAGTGTGCCTGCATTTTGTCTGTGTGGAACATCCATCTGCAACTCATGTCATGTGTTCAAGGCAGCCAGAAGTCTGGTTCCCAATTGCCTGCTGTCTCCTTTGTATGTATAAATTTTCCAGTAAGCCAAAGTGCATCCTGTCCTCGCAACAAATGGGAAATTCAATTTTCCAAGCACTTTCTGTTAGCTTAGCAATTTAGATAACATTGTGCTTTGGGGCCGCTTGAAAAAACAGTGACATTTGACTCCTAGAGGGGACTTGTATAGAGGACAAATTTCTTCACCTCCACATTCCTTTACCTCCAGTTGACCAACAAACAAGATGGAAGTAGTGTTTTTCACCTTCCCATACATGTAGAAGTCAAGCTTCTCCAATGCCAAACTCTCTGTTAGACTATTTGTCTATCTGAGCAAAATTTTTGCCACCAAAGACTCTGCCCAGTTTTACTTTGTTTGAGTGAAGAGGGTAGATGAAAAACAGCCAACCAAAATAAACCCAACCCATTGTTAGACACCCAAATAAGATATGACTCCAGGCTGCATGAAAAAAAATTACATTGCGCAACATATGTCCTTTGTCATGTCCATCATTGTTCACATTGTTCACACCTTTGAATATCTTCATGCTGCACCAATTTGCAGCATCAATGAAATGTTCATAGCATATCTTCCTGCCTGCTAGGAAGACAGATGCTGCTGTGTCTAAAATGGGGTGAAAGTTCTGACTGTAGAGTGATCTGGAGAAAGATTAAATATTGCTTTAGCAAACAGCAAAGCTGGAGGCTGGTTAAATTAACCCAGTTCTAAGAGGCATCTATTTAGTCCTGCCTTTGTCTGACACTGTTTTCAATCAGACCCTCTATGTGGATTGTTCTACATGTACATACGAGCTCAGGCCTCCAGTATTTTCACCTGTTAGTCCTGAAGCAGTTATAGAAATGTGCAGGTCATCACAATAGTACTAGGTAAATAAAACCATCAAAGGAGAAAAATGAGCACAGAAGCTGGTCAATATTGCGGTAAGCTAATTAGGTAAAACACAGCTGACAAATCCAAGTAATATTATATCTTCAAGCCAATATTTCTTGCTGTTTCAATTTTGCCATAAAATATTGCTCAGTATAACAGCTTTGCTGACCAGGCTAAGCATAAGTATTTAAGAACACTAAGGCAACTCTCATGGCACTGACACAGGAATCTGGTAATAGCATCAGGGCATTGCAGTATGAGTAGCATCATTTTACTTCCAAGCTGATGAACCAATGGGGCTGCAAATCCTGCAAACATGCTCAGGTCCTATGAAAGTGAACACTTTGCTTGTAGGGAGACCCTATGTTCCTATTTGTGGCATAAAAATGATCTTCAATGAGATGATTAAATCAGCTGACTGCAGAGCTTTGGGGAACGGTAATATGGTAGACCAAAGAATAAGTGCACCACAGACAACCTCAGGTATCCTCAGTGTTTGGATGAGCTCTGTCCTGTTCTTAACAATTGCAGGCTGGGGTGCAGCAAAATCCAGAATCTATGACAGTAAATGTGAAGACAACAAAACTCATCTAAATAATCAGAAAATATGATTCCTGCACAAGCCCCAAATAATAATCTTTTTTGTTGCTTTTCTTTTCCTTGGCTTTGCAAACACATTACATAGCTATTGGAAGGCGACATACAGAGGTTGGCCAAATAAATGCCAACTCCATTTTTTGCTGCAGCATCAATTCTTTTGGACTTTGGGCTACTCAGTTCCCCCCAGGAGTAAAGTAGTGATAATAACCTATTTGATGAGGAATAATATGCTATTATATGCTGTACAATACATTGTAGCATGTACACTTACACACTGAAAACTGCTCAATTTTATACAGCCACTTCCTGCTAAACCAATTATTACGAATGACAATTTTTCACTGAAGATACAATGCAGATTTTATTAAATCTGAATATGTTTATAATTTTGGTAGTATACAGGAACTTTCAGTTAAATAGCAGGATATGTAACATCTGAAATACAGAAACTGTGCTACAGATACAAATTTATTCAGGTTGGATTTAATAACTGTCCTTGTAAGTAATTAATACTTATAATTACTTATCAACAAAGACTTTTTTTCATTTAAACCTAGCCAACTTTGTAAATTTATAAGTTCCAATGTTTCTTTCTTGGAGAATTGATCAGGCTGAGTAAATCTTAACTATTTCTGAGACCTCCTCCATCCCTTGATACTATTTTAACACTATAGTTGGTAATCAGAGAATGGCTGATGAGTTTCGAAGCTATTTAAACACTTGGCCAGTTCTGTATGGGGATCCTCCAGGGTGTTACGTCCATCTTGTACTATGTAAAAATAGAAGGCTTAGATATAAGCATCATGAAGAAGCCTAAAGGCCTGACTCTGGCCACAATATCTTATGGCAAACTGCTTTCAGGCCCTGGCAAGGCAACAGGCTACAAATCACAGGCTACAAATATCAAAATGCAACATGGTTCTCATGGACCATGGTTTCTTCTGAAAGAGATAAAAAGATAGTTTTTCACGACTATTGGAAAGTTTATCTGTAGAGTAACCATAATCAGAAAATACTGTGTCATCACTAACTCTGTTGAGATAAGAATATCTTCCTTTACAGTAGCTAAAATAATAGTATATATTTCTCTTTCGTGAATAGTGAAATGTTAAGCAGAACCCTAGGAGTTTTCAAAGCAACAACACTCTCCAGACTAGTGTGTTAGTTTGGTTAAGTGGTCTCCTATAATCTGTATTCTACATAATGAAAACATTGTCATTTATTTAATTTTTCTTACGGAAGTAAAAATCTCAGTTTGTTACATTTGTTTTTGAACTTGTTGTAGCCCAGTCAGTGTCCACAGATAAGGCAGCTTCTGGTGAATATCTTCAGAATTGGAGTCAGAGAGTTGGAAAATCCACTCTCAAGAAACAGAATGAAACATTAGAATTAGATGAATAAGTAAAGACTGAGGATAATGTCAGTCCTCTTCTATGGCCTCTGTTGAAACTATAAAGTGAAGTTCATTCACACAAATACAAAGTGCTGAAGCTCTTGGAATTACCTTTTTAAACAGATAAAACAGATTCTTTGCCTTGAAGAATATAATTGGAGAAAGAGGAAATGTACATTGTATGCACCTTGAGTTGAAAACAGAAAATTATGTCTAGGGAGAAAATGGGTATCCAAAAAAAGGGATTATTCAGACAAATTACAGGTTAGACATTCCTATGAACTACCTTAACTTCCCACATCAGTAACAGTCACTGTTTGATTTGTGTACAGCCCAGGATCTCTGCTGAAAGAGGATACAGGTAATGCAGACTCTAATTATTCTCAGCAGCTGTGTGGAGTAGCTGAAAAATTAAGCCATGTATCACTTTGAGCAGCAGAAACCACAGAGTTCTTTCAGTGTGCATTCCTGTAAGGTAACTGTGGTTGCAGCTGCATTACAGCAGGTATCCTTTACGTAGTTCATATTTTTGGATGATTTCAGAAGGCCTGTGGGAGAGTGGAGGAGGAAGGTCCTTAAATTCTGGAGACTTTCAGTTATTCTCACTCAATTTTGTAAAAAAGGTGAGAACACTCAAGATGAATGGTTATTAACAAGAAATCAGATTACTTGATGTGAAAATCCAAATGAGGTGATAAAAAAATGGCTATAGTCACCAACTGCTAATGAATGTGCCAAGCAATAGTCAGAGTTAATGCAGGGAAGATCAGTTTTCCTGATTTACTGTTTCACTATGATCAAATTGAAAAGCAAATCAGTAAGAATCCAAAACTAGATGGGTTGGAATTGCAGTCACAGAAATCCATGACTTGCTGCTGGGCATTCCCTTCACCAAATTAAAAAAAACAAACCTGTGACAACAGTCCAAGTGAATGAGAGCTCCCCAGACACAGGAAAGGGTAAGGACAGTTTAGTGGAAGCTCGTTGTCTCAACCCTTTAGACGTTCATCTGTGATTAAGAAAGCTCCAACAACTGCCTGACTGTCCAGTGCACTGGCAGAGTGCTGAAAGGAAATGTGCATGATCTTGAAATTATTGACACAGAAGAGTAAGAGACTGCCTGTGAGCACAAGAGACAAAGGTGGAATCAATACTCTCACAAACTTAATAGCCCAGAGACACCAAGAGCATGCAACTCTACAACAAAGCATTTCAGAAATGATTTGTTACAGCCAGAAGGATGCCACATTTTCAGAAAACAACAGAAGAGTGTATCATTCCTCCAGTGCCTATATATTTGTTTATGGAGCTATTCCTGCATGCTAGGATGCTGGATGTCTCTGCAGCACTTTTAACCTTCACCAGTCAAGGAATTTCAGTTCTGCAGTCCCAGTGGCATCTGACTAATTCCATGGCCAGAATTAGGAAGAAAATTAACAAACACCTTTTTTTAATCTTTTACATGGCAATGTTCTAAAAGAAATCAAAAAATTGGTGTAGAGTAAGCAGTTCTTCCTTTCAGATCATCTAATTTGTTCATGTTTTAGGCAGAACTGATATAATGTCCGTTATGAAGATTATGAAGTTATGAAGTTATGAAGAACTTTCTGTTAGTGCATCAGTGTTTCCATTCAGAGCAAAAGTTATTATGTCAAACATACGTGGTCAGATGGTTTCCAGTAAGAAAAGGCTTAAAATAATATCTGAAAGTAGTTATTCACCCTGTATTCTACTAGCAAAGAGTAGTGAACCTGCAGTGGAGAAGGGCACCTGCAGCAACTCTGTAGAAAACCTTGTTGGCAGATAATCAGAGATAATCAGAAAAGGACTGGATATTTAAAAGAAGATTGTATCCAAAAATCAAGGAGAGCTGTTGTTTGACAATTGCTCCCTTCTCATGTTAATCCATACTTCAGTTAAATTAAACATTCGGAATAGCTGTTCAGGTCCTGCATATTTCTAACCACCTCTGCTAAGAGCCACTTAACTGGGCTGCCTGCTACTCTTACCTCTTCCATCACAAATACAAGAGAGCAAGAAGCTGATTGTGATGAGTGTCAGACCGGCATCATTTTGCACTCCAGGACCTCAACAGGAAGAAAGCCGATTGCAATGCTTGTGATCATACATGCAAGGGCGAGACAGCTTTCAAAAACATAAAGCCAAAGATAATTCTTTTATTTTTTTAAAAAAGAGGAAGACTGCAGTAGCACTGGAAGAGCTGGAACAGACTTGACCCCAACCTATGGTTCTGCACTGAGTATTACTGACACTTGCTGAATTAAATGCTCTGGATGCAAATATTTTTGCTGGCGCAATATGTTATGACTCTATCGCTCACCTTGAAAGAGGAGACTAAAAATGCTTTGATAAATGGTTTGAAACATTGCCCAGTTTCACTGGCTTTGTTCTTTTAAGTGTTTGTACCTCTTGCTTCAGCTGCAAAGTTATTTCATCATGTCCTAAAGCTCTGCTTTGCAGAGAACTGCAGTATAACTAGCTTTAAAGTGGAGCACATTGGCCTAACCAGCCAACAGAGAGAGCAGACTTAAGAGAAAGTGCTTTTTTCTCTTTTGAGGCCAAACATTACAACACAGCACATTTACACAGCATGACCTTACCTTTACTTCCTAGGGACATTTGTGGTGCTGTCTCAGGTTTTCATTTTTCCTTTGTAGGGCAAGCTGATAAAGCAAAGCTTTTCTTGTGTTGTCCTCTTCTGATGACAGTCTTTTCACATTCCGTGCATTTGGACACTAGAGCATCACTCCTAACCTCCTCTTAGGCTTGGCTTCACCTGGTTTTCACACTTCCGTATGCTAGTGACTTCTGGTGCCATTTCTGGCAAGCAATTCCCTCCCTGAGTTCTCTCCAGTACAGGTTAGCACAGTCACAAGTCTCTGAGGGAAACCAGTCTCATGTTCCACAAGAAGCTGCAACTTCTCTCCAAGTTCCTGTAACGTTGTCAGCCACAGACTTATTCAGTGAAAAGCTCTCATCTGCCTGTGGGATCAAAGATCTTGGGCAAATCTTTGGGTTTGAGTTCTCTGTAATGGTTTTACAGAAGGAATGACAAGACACTTGTCACAAAACTAGATATTTTTCTTTTCTTATTGTATCACTGTTTAAGAAACCATCTTCATACCTTTCTGTATGCTCACCTGTACAGATGACATTCCTATCTTTGATTAGGCTCAGGAAAAAAAAAAGCTGTATTAGGCTGAGGAAAAAAAAAGCTGTATCATTAAGTGAGAGCAGTAAGAGAGAAAGAACACAGAAAACAGATCAGTTAGCTTTGCTCCCTGAAACATATGTGAACCAGCTGGCAGTGCACCCTTTCACAGTTGAGACTGAGCCACATTTCCTCCCAAGGAGGACACTCCTGGATCAAGCTCAGAAACACCTGTGCAGAGCAGGATGAGGGGATTTAGTGCAGCCATTGACAAAACAGAAGTCTTAGCACTGACAGCGTATGCTTTGGATTATGCCTGTTGAAGTATAATATAATGTAATGCAACATATTTATTGATTTCTTCTTTCCTATGAAAAATTATTTTCTCTTGCCTCAGTAAAATGGCAATCAAATAAATCCAAAATTTTGCTTTCTTAGACATCGCATAAAAGCACTTTTCAAGGTAATACATCTTTGAGTGTGTAGAGGAGTCTTATATAGTAGCTACTGATTCTATATACCCTTTTTTGTGTTGGGCTTTTTTTCTTTTTCCCCAGCTTGCAAACTCTGATTTTCTATGGTTGTCAGGGGATCATCTTTATTTTACTTAGAGGCCTGCCAATGTGGAAAATGTTTTGCAAGTTTTTTGAATTTTAAAATCTAAAATACAAAGAAAGTTTACAAAAAAAAGTCTTAGTTCTCAAGCCCCTAAACACAAGCAAGCTTAGCTGTAACCACATGGTTAGCCCTTCCAGTTTCAATGGTAGTTTCTTTCAGTCTTTAAGATGAGTGCACACAAATGTGTTCATAAACCGAAACAACCTGGAGTACATTTCTGAAATCAAAAGCAAGTAAAGCAAAACAAGACTTGTCCTTGGAACAAAAACACGAGTTTAAAGCAAATGTGAAAACTGAATTTAAAACCCAGTTATCCTAGGGAGTCAGATCCCAGAGGAATGCTGTGAACACTGGCTCCCAGTACATGAGTCAGCAGACACGAACCTCATGAAACCCACAGAGCTCTGCACCCAGCATTGTGTTGTTGTTGCCAACACAGTAGAACAAGGCTGTTATGCAGCATTTTATAACTAACTGTTCAATTTGTTTGTAAGTTATTAAACTCTTGAAATGCTGACAGCAGAAATGAACACTGGGTATTACACCTCCAGGAGGTAGGGTTATGTGTAAGACACTGTCACCTTCCCACTTGTCTCTCTCTGCCCACACTGCGTGGCAGAGTGCCAGTTCTGGGCATGTGCCTCCCCCGCCTCTCCCGTTCCATCTTGGCCACATCTACCTTGGGACTACCTTTTGTACCTCCCCTGAAAAAGTAGTTGACAGAAACTTCCCTGCTCCCTCCACTCCTGGTGTCACACCATTACCTGGGAGTCAAGCCAGGGGGAAGATCTTTGTGAAATATGAGGAACAGTTCTTATGGCACCCTCTTGCCTCTCTCGCATTCCAGTTTTCATTTACAACAAAATGACTGTTTCCAATTTAAGACTGGAGGAAGTATCAAGACGAAATAAAAGAATATTCTGGATATAAAAGAAAATACCTAGTGAAATAAATGCACAGACACTGCTTCCAGTGCTGCAGCTGTAAACATTGCTTCCACTACTGGCCAGAATGAAGAAGGAGTCGAGCGCCCCAGAGGGAAATAGCTATGTCAGCAGGCTGTAGGAAGGAAACTGTTAATGGTTTTTACAGTAACAGTGAAACTGAGGAACTACTTTCTGTCTGGCCTTGAAAATCTGCTTCAGATAAGAAAGGAACCAGCACTGTATGAATGGGAACACATTAATATATTAGTGGATTAAATGATATAAAATTGAGTACAAAACTGAAGTTCAAAATATCACTTCTTGATAATTTAGGTTCATACTATTCTAAACTAGTGTTTTCGTGAGATATGACCTACAATTATTTCTGAGGATATGCAATGTCTCAGTTTGCTATCTGAAAAAGAAGACTGCTTCCATCTGCAGTTATGGCTCAGTAAGTACACCAATAAATATGTTTCTTTTTTTTAAAAAAAAGATTTTTTATGACTCTATCATAAATACAAAAATTATTATTTGAAAAATAACAGTCTGCTGACCCTTGATTCTGTGCAGCCTTTCATGCCTTACCAAGACTGCACACAGGCACAGAGATGTGCTGTCAGGGAGATGCTCACTGTAGCACATACTAATGCACATATCTCCACACATGCCTAATGCAATAGCTCCTTGTCACAGAAATATAAGGAGTCTTCTTGAAGCACTGGTCTAGATAATGGCTTGTTTTGTTCACGTGAATCTTGTTGTTTAAAAGCAATTTTAAAAATTAGCAGAAAAAGGCTCCAGAGAAAGCAATAAACTGACTTACTTTTTTATTTCACAGCAGGCATCCACAGATGCAAACTATGCAAAGCATTTGCTTTGTCCCAGAGCAGTCTGTGCTTCTCAAGGTGACTTTCACCACCAAGAGAGATGAAATTTGCTTCTTTTCAGAAGAAAATCTGTCCTCCAAAGGACACAGATGTTGGGACACTAGCTGGGACAAGGCATATTTGGATTACAGCTGGCTGGTTGTAGTCTGACTAGTGTTTGGTGAAAACAAAAAAAAAGCAATCACTAAGGAACGTGGAAAGAAGTCCACAGTGAACAGTGTTAAATGTGAATTCTTTGGCTGTTTTTGTCACTTTTAGCTTCAATTTAGCTACTTCATCTAGGTTATAAGAAAATGTTAGAGAAGGAGTGGTTTCAGCATTAAGGAAGCCCTTTACTCTGGACATGCTAAGGAAGACACCTTGGTGACAGCTGTTATTTCCATAGTAAATGCTACGGGTGATGATGGCTGGGGAAGCACAAGTGTCCCCTGTCTTCAGCAGTGGGTAACAGGGAATATCTGTCTTTCTAAATTTCAAAAGACATATTTGCTCTCATTCAGGAAACATTTTCTTTGTCTATATCCAGTCTTTAGGCCCAATATTAAAACTCTAGTCATAAAAATAGTCACATTGACTTCATTGAATTTCTAGAGCAAGGGACTATGAATTTTCTTTTTCCCAACCTAGGAAAAAGAGTATTAAAGTGTCATAAACAGAAATAAATATAAAATCCTGCTGTTCAACTCTTCTGGGGACTGATACAGGCCACTTACTCCCTAGTTGGCCTTCCTCCCCTGCTTTCCAGGATTAAACGGCCACCGTCAGAAACAGCTCCCCTTCTTCATTCCATGCCATTTCTTGACACTTGCATACAGATTGAATAGAAAATAATGAAAAAAATCCATAATGTACCCTGGAGAAAAGTCTTTTTCTGAAGATCGTGACTTCATACAGCCTTTTGCTTAACTCCCAAGCCACTGCCTGCCTTTGACCAGGAGGCTGGCTAGGAAAAAGGAATAGCCATTGTGAGAAAACAAAAATCCCCAGTTTATATCTCCAGCTAAAAATAGTATTCATAGGTCTCTTCTGCCCTGTGGCCTGCCTGATACTGTTGTCTTATCATGCTGCCTAGTATAGCATGAAATTGGGAAAAATAGTATCCATTAATATAATGTGTTTAAACATTAGGACCAGGTGACTGGTAATAACAGAAGGACTAAAACTCTGAGCTGGCAAGGTCATGCTACAAGATGTCTCACTTTTGCTGCTTCTGAGAGACCAAATCCTCTTTAAAAGCAGCCAGGTGAGGACTGTGGAACCAGTTGTCAGTCTGTTCATGTCAATGATCATTTTGTTAATGCACTCAGTCCAACTTCTTACGCCCATTCTGCAATTTTTTTATACAGCATCCCTATTTTTGCGGGTCCCTTATCCTGCAATTCTCCTGTTGGTTTCCTGTACTGTCTTTTTTACGGTGCTAATTCTGGGTCTGGAAGCAGCATAATATGGCAAGTGCTTAATTTTGCTTTGTCCAATGTGCCCTCTTCCCTGAGAGCCTAATGAACACAGCCTTGTTCCAGTACCCCCACCTCAAGCTGTAGAGACCCATTGTTAATCCTGCCTTTTCTAGCTCACTGACAGTTTGCTTTCACTCTGCTAGGTTTTATTCTTATTTTTCATTAAATGTCACACTCCTCTACAATTTATTTTCAGCCTACTTTTTAAGAAGGAGGTGTGAATGTCCAGTTTCAGCCAAATTTGGCAGAATAACACATCCAAAGATAACAACACCTGGGCACACTCTGTGAAAATCAACAGCTGAGTAGATGGTAGTGGTCCAAAGAAGTGTCCCCATCTAAAAAGAGACAGGCCAAACTCTGCTGAACTGTGTGGCAGCAGTCAGCTGGCCAACTGCACATGTAATACTACAGCACAAGGTGTCTCCTGCTTCTGTTGGGGTATCACAGTGATCTTGAATGGTGCTGGAGTCATTATGGGAAGGAAAGAAACAAAATTGTCTTAATTAATTCAGCTGATCACAGAAATATTTGTTCTGCTTGTTGGGTTTTTTTTCCCTTTGATGCCCTTACTTCTGGATCTCACGTTTGCAGCTTCTGCATGAGATTTATTCTTACTTATCTATCTCTGGTCAATATCTCTCCTTCTGTATTCTCTGGGTTTCTTCAGACTTTATGGACTCCTTCATCTGTCACTTCAGCTAAAGAGTCTACAAATTTCATGGTCTGACAACCTGTCTGTTTTGGAAATATCAGAGCAAATGGCACAGGAGCACACACTAGCAATCCTCTTTTTCAAGTTGTCAAAGACACTAAAGGGGATATAGCAAGGGGTAAGAACAGTCTTGTGTATGAGAGAATAATGGATTAAAATAAAACACAAAACCAGTGCTATCAGATATCTTGGGACCATTACAATGCCCAACTACAATAAATGTATTACAACAAGGTCTAAGGTGACTCAAAATGGAGAATTCAGGGAATCTGACCACCCGTGTTCTCCTGTCCCTGCCACCAACCGCGAGAAAAAAACAAAACCCAAACCCTCAAGCTCAAAATCAACGAAACAAAAACACAGCCCTGTAGATTCCTCTTCTACCTAATTCGAAAACTAGAGTGGAAAGCAATAAACCAAGAGCGTTCTAGGCAATATTAGTGCACATGCTTTTGTATCATCCCTTCTCAGTATGATGAACAGCTATTCCTCCATGGCTCTTTTCATCAGCCTGTGACAACAACAATTCTGACCAGAGTAGGGGCAACAGAACAGCAGGAGAACAGCAGTAAGAGTTAAGTGGCTCCACTGCTCTATCTTTCGAGTTTATCCTGCGTTAATCATAGTAATGGGGCCCTCCAGGAGGTGGCCCAGTCACGTTAATTTACAGGAGCATATAACCATGTGATTTAAAGGGGGAAACAAATGGTTACACAGCAGTTCCCAATTGGTAGGTCATGTCTTACTGCTCAGAACACGCCTTGAGCCCAGAGGAATCAGCTTCCCTGCACCCACCCCAGTCCAAAAAAGCCCCAGCTGGATGTTTCCATGTTCGATTGCTCATGCACAAAAGTGGAGAACATGCTGCTGTGACAGCTGCCCAGACCAGGATTTGACCAGTACTAAAGCATTAGCTTAGTCTTTTGGAGTGTTGTTCTTGCTGAGAATTCTATCAGGCTGGGAGGGAGGAGATGCCCATGGATGGGAGACAGGGAGAGGGGAGATGGGAGCCACTGGCTTCAGTGAGGTACAAGGCATTACCAGTTGTCCCAAGCAAAGACCTGTCCACAGAAACATTTTAAAACATAGCTATGGAAGATAAGGCCCATTTTTAACCTTTATATGTTATAAATTATAATGACACTATATTATACTATATACTATAAATACATGTTAAAATACATCAATGAAGGAAACAAAGTATTTTTCAGCCAGCGTGGTTATACTAGTAGAAATCTTATAAAATGTATAAAATCAGTAAATGAATTCTAAGAATTAGGCTGATTTAATGAACCATTAGCGAACACTGGCAATATTGGCATTTCGCCTTGTTTTTCTACATAGTGGTGGAAATGAGACAAGGCAATGCCCTTTACCATGTATTAGAATCCTCCCTTTTTTGCTCCATGTGACTTTAACAAGTAATTTTTCCGTGCATTATTTTCAGTCTATACGAGGTTCTCTCTCATGTGGCTTAAATTTGTTCAGTGTCCTCGAGTTGTAAAACCTTAACAATCTCACACGCGGTAAAACATTCAATACGAGCTGTTCCTGTCGGGGGAAAGGAGCGACTTTTAGCACGCCTTTTTTCCATGTTTCACTCCTCCCCACGGCCGCTCGCGGCTCCGCCCCCGCTCCCCCTCACGGCCCGCGTGCGCGCGCGGCCGA